>DWAV01002299.1:0-11419 GCA_018231305.1 Noctuana lactifera | reverse complement strand
GTCGGTCCCGGTTGTTATCGATAGATAACAGTCGTTAAACCTGGTCGGAGGCCCTTTGGGCGGTTTGATAACATCCGACATGGGTTGCCCACTAACCCGTATCTCCACCAATCCGCATTGGAGCAGCGTGGTGGAGTATTGTGGGGAGAGACCCGTGCCCAGCAGTGGGACATAAAAGGGTTGAAGCAAGTGTGAAGCGTTATTTATTTAATTTTTCTGTGGATCGCACAATCCGTACGTACAGTGTAGGTACGATAGATCAAAAACTATTTTTACTTATATCGTTACCGGTGTCATGTCGTGGCTCTGTCCTTCAACAAAAAAATCAAGGACACTGTTGCACATAAACTAAGTAAATATTTCGAAGTAAACAGCAAGACCATACTCTACAGTGAGACTTATTTGCACGACCTGAAACCCGCACGTGTATATTGCCTTAAGTTAGCATCGCTTAAGCTCTGTACTTCAAAAGCTTGTTTACGTCAGCTCATATTAATTTTAGTGCTCAGGTACGTAATGTATACGATGTAAATGCCGTTGGTTGGTTTACGGGGAATCTAAGAAGGTTTTGGTGTATACTTACAGGAAGGTTTAAGTGACGATAGGTAATCTACGAGTATTTTTAATTATAACTATGTAGTTGGTGCCCGCGCCTTTGTAATAATAATTTATTTATTTTCTCAATCACAAAGAACTATTACATTGTACATACTTATGTTGTTAGGCGTTTAACAGAATAGTACATCTTTGTGAGAGACTGGAGTCCGTATTAGGACAGCCTATGTTACAGATCTCCAGGCTCTCATCTCGGAGCTATGGAGCAAAATATTTACTTAAGAACAAAATATTTACTTTGAAGTTTGGTGCTCAATACAACGAGAAGTGGAGTGACTATGTATATTATGGAAAAATCTGTACAAGCCTTTGTCTGCGCAGGATTACTGTTTCGGGCAATTCACACAATATCTTTATAAATTGTAACCTATGTGTTATTCTGATGTATATGCTACATTATTGTAAAGTTTCATTAAAATCCATTTAGTAGTTTTTATCCATGCATACATACAAACTTTTGCATTTATAATATTAGTACGATATTGTTCGTAACAACATGTTCGTATTCTCAGTAATTTCTGCATTAAATAATTAAGCCGTACCGTAAAAGTGACTTTATTATTTAATAAAGTAAAATAAAACTTTGCAAATCCCGATGGAATAAAGCCGGCTTATTTACCCACCAGCGCTAATTTCTCCCAGACGAGGTTTTTTTTGGTGGAAAACTTTCAACTTTCATTTTTCATCGTGTTCCAAATACTTTTGTAACTCACTTATAAATTTCAGAACCTCTTAAATAGTTAAGTAATGCCTCGAACACGAGGTATAATAATGAGGAAAATATGTCCAAACTTCCCTCTAAGTTTGATAAGTTGGTCCTTAGACGTTTTTCTTTGAATCAATGATATTAAGGATTATAATTGGATAAGTACTAATAAATTGTTCTAGTAACTTCAGAATGGAGGACACTTCGGTTCTGCTTACAATTAACTTTGGATTATATTAACGTTCCATTTTATTAAGGGCCAGTTTACAAATTTTGTTTAAATTCTTTGATTTTAAGTGTTATTTAGGTATTATACTAAAAAACAAAAACTATTATACTGAAAAACTGTTTCAAGTAGCTTATTTCTCATTGTTAACACCTAATTAAAAAAAAGACTAAAAATAAAACAAAGTCGCTTTCTCTGTACCTATATATGCTTAAATCTTTAAAAAAAATTTAATAGATAGAGTGATCGAAGAGGAAGGTTTACATGTATAAACGTTCACAGTTTTTCTGTAGTGTATTTAGTATCAGCATTGCACTCGTGCAAAGCCATTTGAATATTGATTTGCAAAAATAAATTAATTAAATGCGTATAAAAATTACCTATAATACCCACGCATTAGATATTTATGAGAAAAAACAAAAAGGCATGAATGTCATAATCTTAGTTGATCTCGTTCTTCATTTAATAACCATTTTCACTGACTGGTTAATTTCCGTTGTCCGTAATTCTATCCTTTTTGCCATAAACGTGAACAAAAGAATCTGACAAATTTATCAGCCGGAGAACAAAAGGCGCAAATTTAATTTTCATAGCGATTTGTAGAGATTTTCCCTCGAGATAATTATAACGGAACAATAATTCCATTACGGGTAATACGATGATACGAATTATGGTATGATATTATTATGAATGGAGTCATTTATAAGGATTGGTTAGTATCTGCTTATGTTCTTGACCTTTATTAGGTATTTGAACAAAACCTTTGAAAAACTAATTAATTTGATTTGTGTAGGTACTAATATTATTTCTAGAAAATAAAGTGTTATGTAATAATTTTTAACTTCTTGCCAAATGGCGTAGAAATCTCATTAAACATCAAGTGCTTTTTATTATTATGTACTGTATATTCCTCTTCATTCACTAAGTGTTATTTGAATAACTTTATAAGATAAAATGACTAAAAACGGAACATTAAAATTAAATTACGTTTCGTACTGTAAAGGTATTTAATTATATTCTATAATCAACATTGATGTCGTAAGATGGCTCCTCAGAAACAAAAGCACAAAAATCGACCAGATTATATTTCTCCGCTTTTACAATTGAGCAAGTTTTAATTAAAATGAAACAATGTGAATTTCGCGTTACAACAAAAAAATCGCATTAAAATGCCCCAGATAATCCAATTAAGAGAAGAAAAATAACAAAACGTAAAAGGTAATTATAACAAAAGCGGAACATACGAATATTGGAAGCTTTCGTTGGATATATACTTTCAATTTCCACTCTAACTAATTGGCGTTTTTGAGATAGACAACCGGCGTCTCTTTTCATTGAGAGATTCGACGTTTAGACTGATTGAATTCGAACTTCCTATTGCTTCTGGGTGCGATTATACTGAATCGTTCAGACAGTATATTTTACGGGATGAAGTCACTTTAAAATTTTAATTGTGCCTATCCCATTAATAGTATAAACGCGAATGTTTTTTATTCTTTCCCGTAAAGACTGTGCATGGATTGTAATGAAACTTTACAATAACATAGCTATTGTGTGAATTGCTCGAAATACTAATCCTGCGGAGACGAAGTCGCGGGCACCACCTAGTTAGTAATAAAATTATTTGATGAATCGTAACGTCGACAGTACAATTCTCACATTATCATGATTAAAATGATTTCCTAAGTTTCCTGCAAATTTTTTGATTGGCTGGAAAATGTAAAAGTTAGTAAAAGTCCTTACTGAGATCAAACATGAAGGCATTGTTACTCACGAGGACTAGGTTGGTCGCTTCAAATATGGCCTCATTCATCCTCCTCAAGCGAACAAGTCGGTACTTACTGGACACATGGCTTGCTTAACGGAGAGTTACGATGGCAGCGGTGGTACTTTCCCGAGCGAACCTTATAATCTCTACCACCTACCACATTTTACTCATAGCTAAAGATTGCGACGCATGTTATAGAAAACCGGTTAGCACTGGATTCCAGGACATCGTATAAACAGCTCTTCGTTTTTAAGAGCACGAATTTTTACCAGAATGTTATAAAAAGCTTTCGATGTTCTCACAAACGTAATTTACAATGGAAAGGTGAAATGAGCACTCTCAGATAACGAATAATTAAATTCGGTCTGAACACTGTCGATATTCATTATGTTTGTACAACGAGTAGGGTCTGGGTATTTATGGAGGTTTATCAAAGTATATTGGATCGGTTTGTTTTCTTTTGCGTGTATGCCTACTGATTGGAAAATTGGTTTTGAATCTACTCGTATGTATTAAATTTATTTGTCGACGAGATTTAATTTAATTTAAAAAAATAACGTTGGATTCCCTCTGACGTGGATGTCTTAGACACGCATTCAAAGACAAACTCACAAATCTAAATAAATAATTTTAACTATTAACCCACTGGGAATCAAACCTTATTTTTTAACCGACTTCCAAAATTCTCTCAAAGGTTTTCAATTCGACTGTATTTATTTTATGTTTGTTATCGCACAACTTTCAACTAAAGATTTGGATGATTTCTTTATGTTTGAAAGCTGATGCTTCCCGTTTGGTCCCATTTTAATTTGGTCCGGTTCTAACAATGGCATCCATGAGAAAACCATATACCTAAGTCTTCAATTTAAGTATGTGCTCGACAACTTTGAAGTCGGTTTCTTTTCGTAAACGAGTTATAATTATTTAGGGTAAAATTTTTGTCGTCTGCAGTTACGAGTAATTCGCAGCCGAACAATTCTAAATTCAAACCTTAGGTCCCTTCTGAATGTATAACGCAGACAACGCAGATAAACTAACCGTTGATTGTGGTTAAAATTTCTATCCGGCCGTCAGTCCGTCGCGGTTAACCTGCACAGAACTACCCGCTTAGATTTATTGGGTTTTCATACGAGATTTACGAGTAACATTTATTATTCAGTATCTGCGGTACAATCAGATTTATGACACACTTTTCGGTGGGTATTGCGCCCTTGTTGTAATGTCGACGATTTAGTTGTTGACGATGTAACTTTTCGTTTTGCCGACACTTACGAGTAGGCATCAAAGTATTAATAATACATAGACTAGTATAAAAAGAGAGCCTTAGTCCGTGTAATATAGAAAACCTAAAAGTAGAACTTCTGTTACAGGTATCCGCGCTATATTTATTTAATTTTTCTGCGATATAAATTATATTTTCAATTAGTATCGCACATTAATTTCGATAAGGGGGTACAAACGTATACTTAATGCCTAATGGCATTGTTTACTAATATTAGGGTACAGAGAAGACAGCTTTAATTACTATTAAAGGTATAATTTAGGTAAAAATAAAGCCCGCCCTTATATAATATACCTATGTAAGAGTTCAAAAATATTTCATCGTCACTCGTCTACAGTGAGACATATCGGTATTGTTGATATAAATAATGTATTTTATTGTTGTCCTCGTGAGAAGTTCGGCGGGCGTTTTAGCAAATTGAAATCATATCGCATATAAGTAAAATGTAGTGCTTGCTATTCAATTCTGAGGTGACCTTATAAAAAAGGGTTCGGGGTTCATATTTTTATAGTGGACGCTTACAGCTCTGAAGTGTTGTAATATCATAAACGATATTTTTATGGTAACTAGGGGGTCAGTATGGGGGAGTAACTTATAATTCATTGAGGTAAATTGACGTCGTATAAATGTCATTAGAAGCTCTATTGTATCGTATTGTATCTTCTGGTTTTATGAAACTTATAAAATTATAGTCTGAACCAATTAGTCAAGCGACTCCAAAACTTAAAACAGTAAATCCATCCCGGTGATAATATTATTATATGTAATAATATTCGTATTTGTAATACGAAGCAAGACCTTTGTTGGCTACAAAAAGGTTTATATGTTATAAAGAAAGTGTCGTCACTGTCAGTTAGATGGTCTAGGTTTTGCTATTGATTTTTTGCCTTTGATATGTCGTTTCTTTTAATATAATTTTATTTTCTTTTATAATTGTTTTCGTCCAACCCCTCGTCCTTTAAAACCTTTATGTTAACCCTGTATAATTCGAAACGTATTATACTTTATGTTAAACGATTTTACAGCAATGACCATTTCATAACATCGTTTGTTAAATCCTGTATCTATGAGTACGTACTCGTATATCCCACATCTGTTTGCAACCCGTATTGCACGACCGAACGCCCATACTAGTTTCTCGTAACTTTCGTGAACACACAAAAAACAAGGCACACAATTTCAGTTCCCTACTATGCAGGCTTTCACTTATTTCATCTGACGTCGTCACGTCATTTTGATCCTATCCTCGACTGCATAAGATCGTAAATTGATTGAACTTCGTGACTTCGTAGAGTGGCACAATGGTACGTAATTTTATTGTGAAACAACGAAGTTGACGCTTTTGGAGCTATGTAGTTGGTTATTTAAGTTGCAGCCAGTTTACACGGTACTTGCGAACGACACACTAACTTAATTAACTTTAGAAGGCGTTCGTACTCGTATATACTATTTAGGTATAACTTTGATTCCGTGTTCATGACTTGAGCTCAGTTTAGAACGTGGTACAGAAAATCTAGTCTAAACAAGTAAAATCTTAAACATTTGTATCACTTTAAACTGAACGAATGAGTTTGCTATGCGCTTTTAACAGTCTCACCTGACACGCAACTTTGGTCATGAATGGATTGATTTGTTGCTAGCTTCACACACAATGGCAATACGTGTACAATCATTTGACGACCAGTGTGGTGTAGTGGTTACCACGCCAGTCCACCATTGGAAGGGGCCCAGGTTCGATCCCCGGCGGGGCAGAAATTTAAATGATGAAATTTAGATTTCTGTTTCCGGTCTGGGTGTTTGTGTATTTGTCTTGTGTGTTCATGGCACCCACGACACAGGGAATCCTAGTATGGGGCTGTGAGTGTCAAGCGTTATTATTATTATTATTTATCTTTTTGAAGATTGAAATGTAATAAACTTATACCAGTATACATACATACTTGACTAAATTAAAGTGTAGATTAGATACTTAAAGATACCGGAGTCTAAAATGACACAGGAATTAGAGTGAACGGGGGAAAATGGACAAAGGACCATTTTAAGTATCCTCCGATTGAATTTCGTGATTGAAACCTTCCTGAGAGCACTTCAGGTTCTTTGGATAAGAACTTTGAGGTGGTTGGGGTAAGTAGATTACTTGTTATACGGTATTCGGTATTGTTGAGTTACTTAGATGTTGATGAAATAACGCTTTCTATTGTCGACAAAATTATCTGAACTACAGCTAAGAAAGTATGTGAAAGTACAGTGCTTACTGAATTTGTCTTGTTGTTACAGTAAGATTGTTTCGTGTTCTTTTGTTCTAATTGGTCACCGCATTTCACCTATTGCTGTTTTTACATACGGATCATGTACCTATAGTATATAATTAGCATAGTTTAGCTACTCACTAATAGGTGTCGTTCAAACAAATATATATTTTTCAACAAACAGTACGATATAGGCAGGTATATAGGTTAAAGTTTTCTAATACTTTACTCTCATATTATGTTCCCAATCTTTTTTGTCCTCAACATCACCCTAAATTAGATTGCATTTAAATATCGAAAAAAAGAGGATTTGTCAACATTCAAATGAGTATATTACGAATATCCCTTCTAAATAACGCCTTAAAAAGTCGTTAACCTACATCATAATTTACCATAGCGTATAATAAAAACATCATGCTTTGACACCATCAATCACCATTAAGCATTCGCCCCCACAATGAATGCTTCCCAATAAACGATTTGTCATTCTGTTTATGAAAGAATAACACCCTGCGGGTACAGTTTCACTTGACTTGTATGCGATAAAAATAGAAGGAAACTTCCATATATATGGTACCATGTTTCAGTAGATCCGTGTTGGGGTAGAGCCTCATTTGTTTGCGTTAATTCGGTTCAAAATTTACCAGCATTTTGTGTCTAAATACTTTTGTGTATAAATAAGTTTGAGTTGAGATAGCCACGTCTACCGAATTTCATTTGTCTATCTTTTTAATTCATAAATGAGAACATATTGTTTTTAAACAAAAAGTATACAAAATAACGTATCAGAAAATGTGGAACTGACCATTATATTAAACGAGTACTTATCTTAAAATGATGGCTATGAAAAAATTCTTTACACAATATTCTACTGTAGGTATAGGGTACTAAACCACACTTAGCCACCGTGGTGGGCTTTAGCCTTAAACCCTTCTCATATTTTGAGAAGAGATCTGTGCCTAAAAGTAACGCGTTGTAACGATTGTTTGTAAGATGGGGTGAATCCCCAACACCTGTTCTATTCACGGCAACTAACAATGCTTTTTGAGCTTACGTCATCAACACGGTCTAATGGCTAAAGTTGAGTGTTGTGAAAAAAGCTGACGTATATGGAAGCTGCAAATTTGCACTTTGCAATTCACCATACTTCATGTAACAGTACAACTAGTTTTGTTTATTCTTAGAAGTATTTTAATCGTTGGTTTATACCTACTCATAGCCTTACATTAGGATTCTCTGTCTCGTGGATACCCTGTGCAAATACAAAATCAATTACACAAACATCTAGACCCAGAAAGACGAGTAAAACAAATTTATCATTTAAACTTTTGCCCCTCCGGGAATCGTACCCAGAATTTTTTGAATAGCGGGCAGGCATGATAAAATTACACTATACGGGTCTTCAAGTCAATTGTAGCGATCTGGTAACAAATATATTATATTAAAAATAAATAACTCTGTGTAAAACTCTATGCCGCTAAGATACGCATGCTTGCCTATTATGCGCGTCATTGGACATCACGACACGACACTGGCCCGACACGACACCATCAACGACATCGCTTTATGAAAAAAAAATTTAATGACATGTCTGTGTTGGGCTGGATTTAATTTGACACCGTGCGCTACAATTTTTTAAAGTTATGTGTCTACATGTGCATACATACTCCGTCTCGTGTGCCTGCATTGATTAGCTTACGTCACTGTCAATGTCATTAGAAAAAGAGCGCGAAGGCGGAAAACACTGGTTATTGACATGGTGTGTAGTTTGTGTTACTATAAGCGTTAGATGTATGATAAATAATAATCAGACACTGGGGCATTGTCGAGGCAGGGAGACATAAACAACAGAACTAACTACAGTGTCCATTGATGTCGTTTCCGTTGTCGTGTCGGGATGTTGTTTGAAGGAGCTGCACTCATTAGCGAGTAAAGAGCGCAATGCATGCAAAGTTGTTGGCAAATTCTAATTGTGAGTAAATATGCATGCAAATCTGTACGCAGTATTACAATTTAAAACACTACTCAAATCTATTCTGAAACATAGTTGAGTGATTGGCTTTTTATATAGTTTAATCCTTTTAGGACAACATAGATAACTTTTTGTTGCAAACATGGTTCGATAGTGCTATATTTAAAAGCTAGTCGTTTCGGTGATAGCAATATGATATTTACATCATAAAAGTAGTCTAGAGGTATGGAATAGTATTTTAAATATCACTGTTACAAAAAAAAATTTGGTATAACAACCTGCAATTGTTATTGATGATAATGAAGTTTTGTTGACTATCATTATGATCATCACTGGCCTGTGGTAAGAGCGTAAGCAAGGAAGCCTTATTGCCTTCAAATTAAGTCCTAAGTCAAAGTTGTGAATTTGCTGTAGGAAGGAGGTTGAACTAAAGGGGGCAGAAAGCGGTTACAATTACATATAACGTACTCGTATGTGTAAAGAAAAAGTAATATATAAGAAAACTATTATTTTCAAAATGCGACTTCTTCATACATTATGTATAACCAATACACATGAGACGTCATCATTTCATGAGTTAGTTGACCATATTGTGCTATTGATTCAAAGGAAATAAAAATAGAATTTATTAAATAACGTGAATCAAATTAAAATTTTAGAAATTTTTTATTGTACACTTTTATATAAATAACCTTTTAGAATTAATTGTGAGTAGTGTCAAAAGTCCTCGAATGGAGACTGCGTCTTGGTAAAAGGAGCACAGGTCGCCCTCCGGCCCGATGGACTGATGACCTAAGAAAGATAGCGGGAAACCGTTGAATCCACAGGGCACAGGACCGGACGGAGTGGCGCCACTTAGGGGAGGCCTATGTCTAACAGTGGACCTCCAAAGGCTGATGGATGGATGAATGGAGTGTCAAATACCCCATTTTTAAATTTTTTAAGTATATGTTACTTTTTTAAACGTATTCATCGTTAAAGTTAAATTGGTAAAGAATAACGGAGTTGACAAACAATGTTTGAAACATAAACTCTAATTCTATAGAATGAAATAGAAAATGTTTCTAAAATCTCCATTTAAACCACAAAGCACTTTGATTGGTTGCTAACAGAATTACGGGCGAGTCCTTAGAAAAGTCACTTTGTAATTTGTGGTTACATTGTATAGAGTAGTCTACGTCAGTGGTTCTCAACATTATACTAGTTTGTTACGTAGCCTGTTAGTCGCCTTTCCAGATGCTTGTAATACATTGGTCATTGCCCAAGCAACGAACTTGTAACATTGTCATTGCCCGGGTCACCATCTGCCTATCTGCTAGGCTTAGTATAAAAATTGTTTGACCGGATTCGGCAATTAGTTTACATATAAATTATTTAGGTAAGATAAAGAAATTAAATAAGTTAAAAATATACGTTACATAATTATATTTATTTGTAATTAATATTAATAAATTTAATTATCAAAAAATTTAAGAGGCTACCCGTAGTGGTTACCATATTGGCCAACCAAACGGAGGGCCCTTATCACTGGTGTATATCGTAGTTCTATTTAAATCTAACTTTTGAGAACCGCTGTTCACATAATTGAAATGGGCAGAGTAGTTTTACAATCCATTCATTTGTTAAGTGAAGCAGTGAGCTTTAAGAGGATAAACTGAAAGGTTTGTGGAAAATTTCCAAATGAATTTCATAGAAGAGAGCTTAAAGGATTTTGTCTCTCAGATCCATACCTTTTATAGATTTACAATCTCACTTTCGGTAGCGCCTATATTGTAGCGAGATGGAAACATCTGCCGTATAAAGTTAAGTATTTTAAAAAGAACTTAGATATACGCTGTTTGTAATAAGAATAGTTGTATTTGTGCTGGAATTTTACAAGCCTTTAAAGTTACAAATCAACTTAACACGCAACATTGCTTAATACTTCAATGGAACTCAGCTAATCATAATGACGAGTATGCACCCCGCGTTCAGGACTAAAATAAAATCCTTACCTTTGCATATTCGGTTATTCCCCGAGGCGAGTAAATAGACCAATTGACAAAACGAGCTCCCGACAGAGCGATACGTTTTCATTTAACTCTTTACTCGTTCATTTCACTTTTTTGTTTCATCCCAGGTCAGGTTGTTTCAAAGGAGTTTAATATAAAGGTAGTTTTACTTAGTATTTTGCTTAAATACTATTACGAGTAGATAATACAATGAATCGATTGACTTTAAGTATTTTTTGTTATTGACGAATATAAACACTATAATTGCCTCGACACGAAGCGCGCATAGCCCCTCTGGTAGTGGGAATCGCAAGCGATCACATTGTTAAGCAACGTCGGGCGCGGCCGGTACTTGGATGGGTGACCGCTAGTGCCAAATTTCATGAGCGCTTCCGTGCTTCGGAGGGCACGTTAAGCCGTCGGTTCCGGTTGTTATCGACAGATAACAGTTGTTAAACCTGGTCGGAGGCCCTTTTGGCGGTTTGACAACATCCGACGCAGGTTGGCCACTAACCCGTATCTCCACTAATCAACATTGGAGCAGCGTGGTGGAGTATGCTCCAGGCCTTCCCCGGTTGTGGGGAGAGACCCGTGCTCAGCAGTGGGACAT
>DWAV01002298.1:0-11419 GCA_018231305.1 Noctuana lactifera | reverse complement strand
GTTTTTATCCGCAACACATTGTAGATCGGACTATCGGCATATGTGTAAAATAAAAAGCTCCTTCAGGTCAACATTGCCATGCAACAAAAATTGCGAAACAAAACGTGCAGTATAACAACACTAAGCGACGAGTGCGACCGGAAGTAGCGTCTCTGTAACTCATACACTGTTCCGGCGCAAAAACGACTGTACCGGACAACGCGGCTTGGCGATAGTGGGACGACGGGGACGTTTATTTATAATTTTATATCTAGATTGTTTTAGATACTGAAGTCCCAGTCCACAAGTACCATGAGAATTTCTTAGGTGATCGAAACTGTCGCTCATGTATCGCAATCTGTACGACGGCCGTCGCATATACGAGTATTACCGCACGCAGCGCAGTGGCTTTCGTAGCACAAGTCCTGCAGCTACTCGTATTGTCAAGCGCAAGATCGGGATCGATCGTCTTTTCCTTGTCTGGAGAGTTGTTATAACATTTAAATAGTTAAACAGTTATAGTTTATATATTTACTATTATGTGTCCATGTAAGTATTAAAAATAGTATTTTATGACCACTATGAAGCAAAATGAATATTGAACAAAATTATCTCTACTTTTACATACCTACTAACTGTACTACTGATGTACTACAATTTTACCAATAACTCGCAGTATCCTTCGCCAATATAAAATAGAAAAGCGGATTTACTAGATTCAATAGAAAGCATGAACTGAATGACGAGCAATCTGAAAACCTTCGAGCCTGGTATTGACTCGCCGGATGAATTAGTCGTCGTCGCAGCTTCAATGGTAAAGGAAGAATCATTAAATTATATAATACGAGACTAAAAGTAGAGCATCTATGTATTTCTTTTCTCTTTGGACGTCGGTAGCCGTATTATGAACTTTACAAAAACTGATAGTTATCGGGAAACCAAAACCATTCTGAAAACTCTTATAACTCATTGGTGAATGTACTTGTCACGTTTATATATTTCATTAGTAAATTTAGTCAAAGTGACCGCAGAATGACGTAACTGACGTAGACGTACGGTTTTATTTAGTTTCACCAAGTATATGAAATGAATGGTATAATTTATATTCTAGAATACGGCTATATAATATAATTATTATGATGACTTGAGAAAATTCTCAGTACACCGGAATCTATTTACCTATATCAATCGTTCTAAATGTCGTCAGCACTAGGTTGAAAATTGAGTGCCGTGAACAAGTGGAAAGTGAAATACCAAAATACATAATTTATTAACTTTTGTATCAGATATCTGTACTTAATTATTTAGTAAAACACCGGTTAACTAAATTACTGTCAAATTGTGACCCGTTGGTTGCTAATTATAATTAACGAATACCTATTTTTATGAGTGTCTTAGTTAAATACATGTTTTTTTTATCGAATAAGACTGAAAGGCAATAAAAATTGTAGTATGTACATCTAAATTTCCTAAACTATCGTCTATCAGAGTTTCTACTTACTTACGATGCCTACTAGTACAGGCGTCCTCCACGCAAGATCATGTTTCAGGATTGTGACCTACGCCGCTTTACGTGACCCCGCATCGCATTTTCAGAACGACTCCACTAAAACTGGGGTTTGGCGGAGACTGTATAATAAAATTCATATTTCATTACAGTTAGGTAAGACCCAGTATATATTAATAATATATTTTTGGGATGGCAATACCAATTCATAAACCAATATTAAGCGATAAACAGTTTTTCATAAAAAATTAAAATTCCGATGACTATCTTTCTAAAGTACCTTTTAACAACTTTCAGGATCATTAATATCAATGTCTGAAATATTATCAATGGATATTAGGTAAGTTATCAAAACAATGTTATTCTATTAGATAGGGTAGTTAATAACACCTTAACAAAGTTATTTAGAAGTAATACACCGAAACTATAAGTATTCAGAAACTATTGTAAATACTTGGATATTTAATAAGGTGTGACACACCTTATTGAATTTTGTGTTTATAAGACACACCTTTGATGAATTTAACATTAATTAAACACTTACGTTCTTTTATTAAGTGATGGGTTGCTATGCAGCACAAATAATGCTCTATTATCAAGCTAGACCAAACCAGAGATAATGTTTATTTTTTGATTTGCAAGCTATCACTACTCTTAGAAAAACACTAATAGATAGAATAATTTAATGTTCGCTAATCTTGCTTATTTTAATGCCCACTATAATACATATTTATTAAGGTGCCAAGTCACAGTCCCAGCCGCGTTACAGTGGTGTGGTTGGGCGCGGGATTAACCGAATAAATCTTTTCTTTTCTCATCCGAAATATTAATACGGCAAAAAGTTGCAAGATTACGTATTCCGCTGTTCTATTAGAGGCATTCTTTGGAACTGTTTTGTATTTATTTTACTATAATTAATTATACAATTTCTATTCATCGTCAACCCATTGTTGTCCCAAAGCTGGGCGAGGGTCTAAAGTTGCTAAGGATTAAGGCACCTAAAATATGAAATAAATCACGTTTAGTTGTAAACATAGTCTCCTTAAATTTTACATCCGTATAATTTTAGTCATGTGAATCGAAAATTTGCGACGGCTCGAGATATAAAATTAACGTAATCTTCGAGAGCAGAAGAGCAATTTAATAACGCCGGAGAACCAAAACGAATTGTGGAAGACTACGGCATAAGTTAATTACACTAATGAACAAGCGAAGAAGGTGCGCTCAAAAAATCCACCCCAAGATCACTCCAAAGTCTTTACTACGATGTTCATCGCGCGGTTCATTAGCGCCTGTATTATGTTCTGGTCTTACATGCAGACGTTTCATCATTAACTTTTGACCTATTTTGCAGTAGTTATATAGGTAAATGAATATTTTTGGGCATAATCCTAAACTAAGACAAAATTATGAATTAGGATAATAGAGATTTTATTTATATAAATAGATATAGAAAACATGTTTTTGAATTAGCACACTACTTACCTACTGTAGGTGGTAAGTACCTATATTAGTTAGATACCGAGGCGTGTCGGTGCAGCGCACAAGTTTTAAATAATAATAATAATACAATTACATACAGATTCATTCTAACATCAAATTAGAGTATGAGATTTCCTGTCATAATTCGCCATGTAAAACTTGCTTTTGAATAGAGTAGCTCCTTCATTAGGGCCGACGCAGGACGGCGGGTCTTAACTATGGAACAATTTTTTGTTCTTCAACAAAAGAAATGTTTTAAAAGTGTTCCCTAGTATCATAATTTATATACAGTGGAGCATGTAAGGATAAAATGTTATTTGTTAAATTTCTGCCAATTAAAGCAAACAGTAAGCAAATAGGTAGGCTATTTGCAAATAGGTGATAAAAACGGTTTTTTATTAAGACTATAGCTTGCCTATGGGTCGAAATTAGACTGATTAAAGTAATTTCAGTGACAGTTTTGTTTAATTTATTTTAATCTGTTTGTAACGCATATATCTATGTAAATTTTATCTAAATATAAATAAATATTAACTTAAAATATTCTAAAGGCGCCTGAATTTTACACAAATGAAGTTTAACCATTTATAAAAATAAAATATGTATAACACTCTCAAGGTCTATTTATAGATATGTCTTTATTCTGTTTAACAAAATATATATCTGCTTATTTTATTTCTAACGTTTTCCATTAAACGAAACATGTTGATCTTGCAATATTGAACGAAGGTTTACTTACCTGCTTAAGGATAAAGCTCGATTTTGTGGATCAGGGAGATAGTTGTAATGTTTACAAGACCTAAACAAGCAAATAGGATCGCCAATTTACACTGATTGTATTTAATATCGTTAACTTTGAGCCGATTTTGCACAGAGCAGCAACTGAACTGCTTCGTAAGCAAGCATACTTTGTCAATTTTGCCGATACTGTTTACGTACTCGTACTTGATAAGAAACTAATTTCTTGTAAATAGAATTATTCAGTAATTCGATCGCGAAATGTCTGTTTGCAAAATTTTAAGTTTGTAATAATTTGTTCCTTATTATTACAAACTTAAAATATTCATTAATTATTCATGACTTATTGATTTGAGGTTAATTCTATGTTCTCTTTAGCACAATGGTATGGCTGAATCGAGGCTTCGCCTGCCCCTGTAATTAGGTAAGTTAATCAACTACTCAATAGTTACTTTAAATGAGCTATCGAAATGCCAGTCTTTCATAAATATTTTAGTATGGCTATTACAGACCGACTATTAATTTCAAAGAAAATAAAAATCTAAATTGTGAGTAATGAAACCTCTGTATTCAAACATTGTAGGTACCTTTTTTATATTAATCGATTGAGTCAAAGTTACTATTACAAGTATAAGACATGGAACATGGAGTCGAGTAGGTAAAGTCATTAAGAAAATACAAGTGGATACAGTTAACCTTCTAAAGTTACGCGTTGCTTCTCCAGTTGTGAGTATTTAGGTATGACAAAACAACAGGTACTTACAAGTACAAAATAGGTACCTTCAAATAAAATAACCGTTGAAATTATGTATGATCTCATATCGCATTTGGGTGAACATATAGGTATACGAATTCCTGCATATATGAAAGTTAATTGCTTTTGCGAAGGGAGACAAAGTGCTCATGACAAGTAATCCGTTCATCGCAGCATGTAAATTTAATCACAACTCTCATGTAGGTAGGTTGGTTCTTGTACTTGCATGTGAGTATTTATTTGCCTCTTGAAAGCACAGCTCACTGTACTGTAAATCGACTCAGTAATTTAATGAAATTGTAATTAAGGCACTTATGACGACGGTGGCATTATTGGATTATGGTGATAATGGTATTTGCGCTGTGATTACTAATATGCCTATGAAGGATAATATTGCTGTCTCAGAAACCAATAAAACTATGAAAAAGTGTGTCTTCGTGTGGCTTATAGAAACGTAAAATGTATAATGTAGAAAGGGAATACGACAAAGACGAAGAAAATAATTTGTTTTTGCTTGTGTTAGCTGCACCGATATTGGTTAAGCCGTTTCTGATATTGGCGCGCAGGAACGCTCAAACAGGCAAAAACTCTAAAGTTCCTTTTTTGGGTTCTAGATAGTACCTAAATAAAATATTATACAGTTTAGACAATTTAGATCAGTTACACTATTATTATATGTAGGTAAAGATTGTTTCTTTTTCAGTGTACGATGGTCGTACTACTACGACCATCAACAGCTCAAGGTAAGAAAGGTCGATTGCTAGATACAAGTAATCCATTCATCGCGGCATGCAAATCACATCACATCTCTCAACTACTCACAGAGATTCACATGACATGGATTTGTCTTAACCTCTTAAATGCGGAACTGCTGTAATATTTACCCCAACATTTTCGAGAAGTGGCAAAACTATTTTCGGTCTGTGCTTTGAGGAGCTCAGTCCTTAGTGTTAAACATAAGTAGCTTCGCAAATTGTGTTTTGCAATCGAACCATGTTGTCCGTTGCACTTGGTTTATTTATCTTTATCGAATCTTACTTAGATAATTCTAATTTTTAATTAAATGAATCGCCATTACGTTATCAGTCTATTTGCAACTTTTTACAGACTGAGTTAATGAGATCCATGTCTCGTTGATTATGGATGATTCTTTACAATAAGGAACAAGACAAAAAACTCTCCAAAACTTCAAGGCAAAATGGAATTTTTTTTTTCATTCTTTAGGGAAACTTAAATATAAGATAGGTAGGTAAGTTATCAAATATTCAAGAATGCTAAATTTTAATTACACCGTAATAAACACTCATCTAAATCATCTAGGTGTTTATGGCAACGAAGCCAGTAGCCTCATTTAACAATTTAGTTAATAAACGTTTATATAAAAACGATAAAAACGGTAACCATAAAAGGAACAAGATTTTTTCGGGCTGGTTGGCGAATGCTTTTGGCGAGTAATCCGTCCATCGCGCCATGCAAATTGAATCACGTCCCTCATCTGCTGCCTTACCTCTCTAAAACAGAGCTTTGCATCTTCGTAAAAAGCATTTTTCTGAAATATCTATCTATGATTTTAAAGTTATTCATATCGAATTATTATATTAAAAAACAAATATTGAGCATAGATACTTAAGTAATGTTATTAAACATAAGTAGGTAAATAATTATTTTCCTAACTTGTTTAAACGCCGTCGTATCGTTAATGAACGAATAAAAAGATGAAACACGTACGAGTATACTACAATGTTAATACTCGTAATGTTGGAAAAATGCGTACTACGCGAAACTTTCACAGAGCGTCAATACTTGTCGAACAAAGAGGAATAAGTTTGAGATGAACATTACAGTAGTCTCGATCTGCGTTCGAATCGCGGACAGACGAAATATCGCTTTGTTCGTAAACAATGCACAGCGGACGAGATTCTCTACAAAACTTATTTCAAAAATGGATCTCAGATAGAATGGAAAGTACAACATTTGACTACATATAGGTACTGTAGTCAAAAAAAGTGTAATACATATTTAAAAATATTTCGTGAAGAGTGATATTTGGTATAGCTGAAGTTTAGTAAGTATTATGTAGAAGAAATGGAAGAAGCTAAAATTTATAGATAATAGTCATTTCCAACTTACATTAAAGCTTTCCTTTTTTCAAGTAGTATTTTATTTCGCTCAGTATATTGGGTTTAGTGTTAAAAAAACTCTAGATAGTTTTTCCCGTGAGTCAAATATCGCACTAAAATTTAAACTAATAGTCCTTTTAAAAATCTTACCTGTGGTTGAATATAAAAAAAAAATGAAAAAAGCGAGGAGGAAATGAAAGAAGCAATTTAATCAAACTTGTATCTAAAAATACATAGAAGGGTATTTACCTACTAAGTAAATGTATATTTTATTCCTTACTTGCAATTTGCACGCAGCGGCGCTTACCCCACCTTTTAGTATTAAATCACAAATTTCAATCAATAACACATCCGAGGGAGCTAAATGAGTTGCGCACCTCCGTAGGTATTCTAACTCCCGATTAAAGCTTTTATCGGAGGACTGATTAACTGTCGAGGCCAGGATGGATTTATTGTAAAAGTTGGCCGTTCACTGAGGTTAGTGATTCAAGCGCGCACACTTTACTGGAATAATTGTCTACGTGATCGGAATAAAAGATTCCTGCCGTCTTTGATAAGATCAGATAAAGAGCTTTTAAGTTTTGTTATGTATCTACCTAGATACCTATATAGTTGCAATTACTATGCATTGTTTTACAAGTTTACATACTTACATATTTTCAAACTTTCTAAGCAAATAAGCCTAGTACCCTTGGTTACACGGAATAGGTGTTTAGTATAAGGTACCTATCCTACTCCGTGCTTGGCTAAAACATAGTTACATAATATAATCATCTAGATATATAATAAAGATTTGTACATGTACACTACTAAAGGTGTTTTCTTAAAGCAGAAACTTATAGGAAAATCCGCAAAGCAAAACATTGTGACGAAAAGTGCTGAGCGTGAAAGTAGCCGGATTGGGTAGAAAGATATTGAGACTTAATTATTGATTTAATTTTTCAGTTTCTTTTTATTATCTTTTAGGATCTACCTAAAAGTTTCCATCAATAAGTTTTGATTTTGATCAAACTTATTAAACTCCAGTTCATCTTTAGGTACCTATTTGATATTATTATGGTTGAATGTCAATAGTGGAGTATAGCTCAATATCATATGGCTGTATGAAGCCGCAATATTGATAATCTTATTCAGCAAACGATGGCAGGCGGAAACAACCACACAGGATATTACATCTTTCCCTCACAGACTTAATGAAACGAAACCAATATATTTACACGTAAGTATAGCGAATGGATTTGGTAGGAAACTGATAAAGTCGGATAATATAACTGTGTTTATTTAGATATTTTAGATTCTTATCTAATCTAATTTTGCAAAAAATATTTTTTTTTAAAGTTACACAGACCTAATTTATACAGAAATTATTTTCTTTTCAGCTAATTTATAAGTAAACTACCTAATTTACAAATCAATAGACTGACAAAAAAAATTTACCTACTGGTGCATCAATAGGTCTTAAATAAATAATCAAGAACAAGGAGTGGAAGGGCCTAAGTGCGGGACATTAACAAGGGTCCAGTCCAATTTTCGTCCTGTCCACGTTGATATATTGAGGATCGATGTAGAGCCGTTCCGCACCGCGCCTTGGCGCCGATCGACGACACAAGTCATTTACTTTTTTGTGTAGATGGCACTCAGACGCAATTTACGATTGATCCTACGATTTTTATATACCTATCGAAGTCCGTGATGGTAAATAATAAATATTTTATAAGGACAAATACGTGCGATGGCACTGAAATAAGATAAATTATAAATACATCATAAAACGTAACTTCATAATATTATGCTTCATATTAATATGATATGTGATGATATTGAATAAACTAGTAACACGTTTTCAATTGGGCTTTCGTAGATACTCGTATTATAATATTATTAGATGTAAATGTAAATTAATCACAGCCAGGTGTTTACCGTTTATTGTCCCTTTAATTGTTATTGGTACATTGTTCTACATGATCATGGTCTATAGGTATTATCATAAAAAATTTAAGTTAAGAATATATTCGTCAACTATTAATCCGGAAAATGTCGAGCGATTTGAGAGCTTTCTCGACGTGCGCTGCGCAAACTCGGGCGCGGTCTTAATACGGACAGGTGCCCGTGCAGGTGCAAGTGGCAAATTTCATGCGCGCTTCCGTTGTTAGGAGGGCACATCGATAGATAACAGTCTTTAAACCTGGTTGGAGATCTTTGGGCGGTTTGACAACATCGAAAACGAGTTGGCCACTAACCCGTATCTCAACTGCCTCTCTCTCTATTCCGTGATCTTAACCAATCCGCATTGAAACAGCGTGATGGAGTAAGTAAGCTCGAGCGCTCCAGCTTTTGTTAGCAATAGTCAGGTTGATAAAAAGTATCGAACTGTCGCCACCGTTTAGTTAATCTAAATTAAGAGAAATAGCACTAATATTTTATACAATTATGTTATATTACAATTAATGCTCGACCAATAAGATTTGTTGATGATTCTGAAATAACAATTATTGTTCAGATGGAAACCCTAAGAACGAACCCTGCGCTTTAAAAATTCAGTGTGTACTCAACCGCTACGCTTGCATTTTTCGAGAGTACTAAAGTCTGCTTCGTTTATATTAAAGACCTCTATCTATTCGTTTTATCCGCCGAGAAATATGCTTTCACTCTCATCGTCTCTTTTTCTGACTAAAAACCCGCTACGTCTATGAGGACGCCTCTTTAGGAAATAGTGGATAACTTGAGCTATTTTATGAGACCATTTAAGAGTATTTTATATTATGACTAGCGACTCGCCGCGTCTTCGCAAGAGTTGATAATACCTGCACATTAGGTACTAATATTTTATAGCAACTTCATCCCAAATACCGAATATAATAGATAAATAATATTTTTCGTAGCAATCTTATTAAGTGTGCTATTTCCTAACTCAGATAATAGGGTTTTATGT
The DNA here is from genome assembly GCA_018231305.1 of Noctuana lactifera. NCBI lineage: Eukaryota > Metazoa > Arthropoda > Insecta > Lepidoptera > Hesperiidae > Noctuana > Noctuana lactifera. The sequence goes on along the minus strand of DWAV01002298.1, from coordinate 1,907 downwards.
AGGTATACCTACGTATAATCAGCAGCCATGTGTTAAGGCATGTAAGCCTTATAACAATTTAATGCTTTTTACTTTTTAGCATTATAAAAAATATTGTTTTCGAGCTTGTGAAAATATGTTACAGTCCAAGAATTTAGAACTTTGTAAACTTTATTTTAAAATTAATTTTTAATTAAAGTTTATAAAGCTTAAGGCCGCTATACATAGGTTCATCCTAGCGTAGTCCTTGATGGGTCACGGTAATGGAAATACTTATACTTATAAATCAAAAATTTAAATCGATCTAAAATAGTATTATTTTATGTAGGTATCGAATCTTTACTGGACATAGAGGATTTTTCTTGTAAAGAATTTAAAAGATCCTTCATATTTTCAATTTTTCTTTGTAGCCTGCTATTACGACTTTGTAGTCGTTTAATTTTTAAAGACTGTTTTCGTATTTTAGATTTACTCCATTTAAGCATTTGTGTCAATTTTTTCTTCTTTGTAGTTGTTTCCGTAGACCTGTCAATATCAGATTCAAAATGTCTACACTCCTTGTTTATTGTTGGAACGCTTGGGGGTGGTGTGTGCGTGGCTAGGGGGTCCTGGGATACGGGCCTGTTATCGGCATCATGTTCTGGGTCCTGCAAAAATAAAATAAATTAAATAATTACATATACATTGATTTCAAATATTACAATAATATAATAAAGTTTATAATTAAGTACATCAGTGCATAATTACTTGAAATATTAAGATTTTATTGACGGGTACTGCATAATCACTTAAGAATCTACGACCTTGTTTTGAAATCAGTATATCTTTCTCATCGAAATGTTCAGAACATATAGTGCTTAATTTGGATGGCATCCAATTTTGTCTTCCCGTAGCATCTATCCATTTTTCCTTCGTAAACGGATCTTGAGGAAAACTGAAAGAATAAAATAAAATCAAAATTATTAAGTACCTATAATGTAATGTAATATAATTTCAAAACAAAAATAAAAACGAGAGACATCAATAATATTATTATTATTAAAGTTCGAACCAAGTTCCTTTCGCACCACGTTATGTAATATACCTACTGGCTGTACCACGCGGGTTCACCCGCGTTATGAATAGTAACCGTAATGCTTGATAGCCTATACCTTCCTCGTGAATGTAGCTATCATACACAAAAAGAATTTTTCAAAGCGGTCCAGTAGTTCCTGAGATTAGCGTGTTCAAACAAACAAACTGCATAAAAATCCGTTGTGTAGTTTTAAAGATCTAAACATACATACATACAGACAGGGACAGACGCGGAAAGGGACTTTGCTTTTTACTACTTATGTAGTAATAAGCCTGAGAAAGCTTGAATTTGAGCTAAATCTGCCAGGCTTTAATAGCTTTTAACGTAATCAAATGTGTGAGTTATATAGTACTTACTTAATAGTTAATAATTAGTTATTTATGCACTTCATTTTAAAGGAGTGCCGAGTGTTTTTATTCCGTCCTACTTTAGCCAAAAAGGCGCTTAAATCCGGTTACCGACAAAAAAGTTCTGAGGTCCAGGCCCTCCTGAAATTGCCCTTAGGTAAGTTAGACCCTACACCATTATAACATCATAAATCATAGGGAAAAAAATTCACAAGGAGTTTCGTTCTAAACATAATAATATAGGTATTACCTATATAAGGAAAAAATTCTGATTTATACTGCATATTATTTTATCGTTAAATCTTAATATTAACATGTTTTGCTTGCCCTTTTGCCTTTAATGGAGTAGCATCGACGAAAGCCACAGAATTTAAAGGTAACATTTAATTTCAAATACGAACTTGATTTAGACCTTTTTCCGTCACTATAAGGTTCATTTTTGAATACAATACATAATAGTATTGTGAAGTATTAGGTATTACATTCAGAACAATTTTTTTTTTAAA
>DWAV01002297.1:0-11420 GCA_018231305.1 Noctuana lactifera | reverse complement strand
ATTTGAACTAGAGAAAGTAAGTTTATATATTTTTTAGAAGTTTCTAAGCCTAATTATAATTTGTTGCAAGATAAAATATAATATATACTTTGGTTATCCCGACCCAGCTGTGCCGCGTGGTTTCACCTGCGTTAAGAATTCTAAGGTACCTAATGCAGGTGCTTATAACCTTTCTCAAGAATGTAGCTATCATTCACCAAAAAAAAATTTCAAATCGTGTTCTAAGTAGTATAAAACTCTTGAGCTTTATTATATTAGTAAGATAAGTAAATGAATAAAAAAAAAGATCAAAGAAAAGCTTTTATGAGGTTTCATTGATCATTCGCCGCTGAGTTTGAACCCGGTCAAACTCAATCTCAAAATTATCGATTCTCGAATGTTCCAGATCCTCATATGAGGGCTGATTCTTAGCACTGGTTTATCAACGTTATTATAATAATACATATTATATTTATTAATAACACCTAATTATAATTTCAGGTATGCTTGGTAGAAGAGTTTGATATATTGCAAATAGTTGGTGAAGGATGGTTCGGAAAAATTCTTCTCGTAGAACACAGGGCTTCGGACACGGAAATAGTTTTGAAAGCATTGCCAAAGCCTTACGTTTCTATAAGAGACTTTTATAGAGAATTCCATTATGGTTTACATTTAAGTGCACATAGAAATATTGTAACTACTTTCGATGTTGCTTTCGAGACTGCTGGCTTTTATGTCTTTTGTCAAGAATATGCCCCCTTAGGTAAGTCATCTTAAGCCTACATCCTCATATCTTCACTCAAAGTATTTACGATAAAAGCTGCCTATACAATGAAATTTGTTGTTCCCGTAACTCGACACATCATGTTCTTACAAATGTCTTGCTGGATTTGAGCCAACTCCGCTTTGAATGAGTATTAAATCTACGTAGCACATTTTAAGTGTCTGTCCTCGTTAATATGATACAGTAATTTTGTTTCGTAGGTACATACATTTCTTTGTCTTCTCTTCAATAATTCGATAAAATGATTGGTTTTTTGTTGATATTATTAAAATCAATTAAATATTTCCAGGAGATTTAACCTCCAACATGCTTGATACTGGAATTGGGGAAATTCACACAAAACGAGTGGCGAAACAATTAGCAGCTGCCCTAGAACACCTGCACCAAAGAGAACTGGTGCACCGAGATGTGAAACTGGACAACATTCTTATTTTTAAATCGGACTTTTCCAAGATAAAACTTTGTGACTTCGGAGAAACGCGAAAAGTACAATCCGTGGTTAGAAGAAGAAACGAATGGTTACCGTATTCACCGCCCGAGGTGTTAAAATTAACCATGGATAGTAGTTATAAGTAATAGAATATTTATTGTACCGATAATTTTTTACCTCAACACAACAGAGCTTGCGCTAAATATTTACATTAATGTTACACTCATAAATCATTCAATTACTTCAGATATTTTGGGCCGTATCGTAAATTGTCTGAGAATTTTAAAGTTGAGCACCTGAAACTATAACTCACGATTCTTTATTTTTTGTTTCCAGAGCACTAATTAGCCATGATGTCTGGCAGTTCGGAGTAGTTATGTTTATATGCTTGACCGGGTGTTTACCCTGGCAAAAAGCGGCATTTGATGACCCTAGATATTTAAGGTAAAAAGATTTGTCTCAAATATTGTTTGGTTTGATGGATAATGTAATAAAACGCAGACAGGAAATTTAATGCACTTTGTAGGTACTTTTATAACTTAAAATGTTGGTATGCGTCTGATAATGAACATTTCAGTAAATAGAGCGGAAACTGCTAATCCATAATCTACTGTTTGCTTGCGTTAATTAATTATAATGCACTAGAATTTCGTCTGATTCTCAGAAAAAGTTATGCTGTTTTGAATTTGTAATTCAATATACCAAATATTATTGAAGCAATTCGAATATATCTTCATACATTGTTATATTTGATATTTGTTTTGCAGTTATTTTAATTGGTACAACAGTGCAAATCCATTAAAGAAGCAACCAAAACTATGGAAGATGGTATCTTCTCGTGCCCAAAAAATGTTCAAAAAGTTCGTTGAACCCAAAGTAGAAAAAAGAGCAAGTAACTTCAATGATCTATGTCGCTTCCTAGATGACCGGTGGATGGCGAAAGGGTACACAGATAGAATTGGTGAGTTCTTTTGTATTAAAAATAATAAGTCTAGCTATATTATTAGTATTCTAACTACCTTCCAAGTTATCTCTTACGTGAACCAGCCTCTAAAGCCGCCGGTCACGCCGGAATTACGATCGATACTAATGCCATTAACAAGTTTTTTTATATAATTGTTATTATTATGACTTAATGAACTCATCATAATGGTTCAAACAATAATCTTTAAAAAAAGTAGCATTTTCAGGTATTTTAATTAAGCTAAGTGATTTATACAGTTTTACTTAATTTAGAATCTATATATTTCAGCCGGGGGAGACATAGACGAGCTGTGTCCATCAATGTACAGTTTTCATAGTGACCCCAATGAAAAAAATATTCTATTGAAACATTTCCGAGATAACGGAATAGAAACAACAGTAGATAGACAGGCGAAAAAGCAAAGAATTCGGGAATGGATACAGAACAGCGTTATAGAAGAAGTGGATGAAGAGGTACTATCGTTTTTCATAATTACTAAGTATTGTTATACTATAGACATTTTTAGTAGGTTCTAAGTATACCTAAAACCTAATAATACCCAGTACATTTCTATAATAATGACAATGTGTCAACTAATTGATTATCATTGAAACAACTGAAGATAAAAATGCAGTTTTTTTACTTTACAGTCTGTATTTGACCCTTACACCAAGAGTTCATCATTTTCCTTTGTTTGTTTTATAGGAGGAAAGTAACTATGAACCGAGTAATTACGATGACAGCGATGCTGAATTAGAAGACAGATCACGACCTCATCCTATCGATGAAAGTCACAGAGTAACTCTACGGTATGACACCGAAAAACACATCAACCCTAGAACTGGTGAAATCATTGAAGGTGTTAAACATCAAACATCAGAAAAGAATCCAAGTCTTACGACGTTCAAAATATTGAGCCCGTGGCTCCAGCAAACGTCGTAAGAAGATACGGAATAAAAGAAGAAGGATCATCATACAGCTCTGCTAAAGATAGTGCTTATGGGTCTATGGAAGCTGGTACCACAACGCCCTACAGACCGGAAAACAAGCACATCACGTCTACGGATAGATCTCACAATAACTCTCCTAGCAGATCTCTGAGTGTTGCCTCCGTACCAATTAACAAATCACCTTTATCAGCACATGCACAAAGATTTCAAAGAAGTGAAGAAGTTTACTCAAAAGAACTGGAGAGTATTAAAGGAAGTAATTCAACTCTTCAGTCAGCTGGAAAATCGTCAAGGTCCAATAGTCTCCACGTTACTCGGACCAGCTCATTAGATAGTTCCAACACAAATATTCCACGAGAAAATTATTCTGAAACCGATGCAAACAGAACACAAAATAGGTTTAATTTAGAAAATCAAGATCGTAGAAGTTCTCAGCCTTATGTTTCGATGAAAAATTCAGTATATGAGAATTTTAGCAATCGTAATGATAGTGCTAAAAAAGCTGATGCCCCTTCAAGCTACAATCAAACTCCAGACAGTCCGTACACTTCCATGTTAAATATTGTACAAGGGCAAATTAAAATTAGTCCACATGCAAATGAAGCTAGCAAAAATATCGTCAATGTCACAGTTACACCTGTTGATCGAAACCATTAAGTGTTATCGGCACATGCTCAAATAAAATAAATTATAGATATTCCTTAATATTGTAGGTACCTTTAATTTAGAATCTACAATAGAAAGAGTTTTTGAACTCTTTGGCGATTAGGTATTATGTTTTGTTTGTAAATGTACAGCACCTATTGCTGAACAATGTATCTATTAAATTAAAATGCGCGTTACAAAAACCACCGACTTCAAAATTGCCGCGCACGTAGTACATACTTAATGCAAATTTAAAACTTATATGGTCGTAGGTTCGATTCTCAGCGAGGCAGAAGTTTAAATGTTGAATTTAGCATAATATCTTTTCAAAATCTGATCCAAGGCACCTACGACACAGGGAATCTTTAATTTAGCGTTATTTTTTTTTTACTAGATGATTATTTGCAAAATGTGTATTCGTAAAAATTATATTATTATGTAATATATTTTTTAATGTAAAAGAAACATTTTATTATTTGAAAAATAAATTAATACCTAATATAATTAAATAGCCGTTGTTTGATTGAACCCATAGACGTTCTATATAAGTATTTACGTCTACCTGACAAAAATAATTAAAATGATTATAAGTTCTTTTACTTATGGGAATCCCTTGAACTCTGCTTTTCATAACAATTTTAAACAGTCCCCGCGCTATTTTGTAAACTTAATCCGTCCCAAAATTGTAGACTGCATACATTGACATATGACACATTGAATTGACGTTTGACATTTTGGACAATTTCCCCGCTTGTCAATTGTCAAAATGGCCAAACAGCCGAGCCGAGATGCCAGACGCCATTCTAAAGGAAAAAAAATACTCCTTTTACATATTCTGTGGTAAAACGCCGTAGAATTAAAAATAACAGCTGTCAATTAATTTGTCAAGACAAGGCCAGTCAGGCATTTACGTCATTTTGTAAACGAATTTTTGCACTGAAAAGTGTAAAGTTGTATCTATCTATCGGCAACACTAGTGTAAACCGCTTTTTAGATGTTACGAATGGAGAAAAGAGATATATTTTATCATTAAACTGTAGTTAGTTCTAAAAAAAGGCAGTTCTGTTTGTAGTTAGTAGTACAGCAGTTATCAAAGATTCCAACTTATTTATTTCCGACATGTTTCCTAACCTGTTCTAAAATATTTTCGGCAACGATCACGGTATTGTTGAATAAAAGATGCAAAAGCTTCAGGATAGTGTATTTTCCATCATCAAAACCACGAATTTGTCCCCCGCTGTGTTTAGTTTTCTACAACCAACAGAAGAGTTTACTGGTAAAATTTTTTTTATAAAAACCGAAATGATCTTTTTGGCTTTATCGATTCATATTTTGCAGAATTAAAAAACCAAATGTATTCTAGTTTCATATACCGTAGATATATCTTAACTTGCTTCTCTTATTTGCCGTTTATCTATATCTAGGTATTATTTCAATACTAATTTTTGCTCAAAATTAAATATTTTCATCTTTTAGACAAGACCCCACTTGGTGGTATCCTGAATGACACAAAACATGGTTGGCTTGCTCTGGGGCCCAAGTTTTGCGTCATTGACCTCAGGAGCGGGCTGAAAATCGCTGCCCGAATCTTTGGAAATGGTCTGAGGTATACTAAATTTGCATTTATTAAATTTTTATATGACTCATAAACCCACATCTTTTTTTCTGTTAGGATTAGATCATGGTCCACAAAATTTAGGTTTATGGGCTGTAGTTTATGAGCTATGTAAACAAACTGACTTCTATTCTAAGCTTTCAAGAATTAAATTGATGATACATAATAGATATTTTGTTTTCACATGGCATTATGTTACAGTGTTTGACTAGGGATAATATTTCTATACTTCTGCTAATGGAGGTAACTTTGTGATACCCATGACATACTATATAAAATACTAGCAGTGTTTCCACTTTCACCGGCATTAAGAATTGCAACGTAACGCTTGATAGCCTATAGCCTTCCTCGTTAAATGGACTATCTTACATTGAAAGAATTTTTCAAACCGGTCCAGTAGTTCCTGAGATTAGCGCATTCAAAATAATAATGAAACAAACTCTTCAGCTTTATAATTATTATTAGTATAGATAATATATTTTTAATACTTTTACCCCCAGCTCTCACACATCAGTGACAAGTGTAGTGGAACTTCCCACGCCACTCACTCCAAACTCCCAGCAGCTGGTCATAAGCTTAGAGTGTGACGATGTGACTGGCATGATCTGTATTTTTCACATCAATGGCTCACAATTACTCCACTGTATACAGACTGATGTGGTTGTGTCAGAAGTGGCTGTGTGTGATAACATACCAAGTGGGCCTTTTGAGTGCTTCGATGGACTGGTCATGGCAGGCACAAGGAGAGGGGAGGTGTTTGTGTTTGATCTCAATAGAACTTGCTTGGTGGATGGTAAGTTTTATTCTAGACTAGATGTGCCACGCGGTTTTACCCGCATTAAGAATAGTAACTTAATGCTTGATAGCCTTTAACATTCCTCATGAATGTAGCTATCATATACAAAAATAATTTTTCAAATCAGTCCAGTAGTTCCTGAGATTAGCACGTTCAAACAAACAAACAAACAAACTCTTCAGCTTTATATATGAGTATAGATTGATGGTCAATATATTATATTATTATATACTCTTTATTTATGTTGTTTGTTTTGTGTTATTATTAGATGAACTGCTTATAATATTGAACAATAATATGTGTATATTGTGTATACCTTTACTGTTTCCACACAAGAGTTAAAAACGTTAGGTTAGACATTTTAAAATGAAACGAAACAATTTATAACAAATATAGTTAAATACAACTTTTGTTAGAAGTTTGCTGTATGAATTAGTATGTAAAGCTGTTTTTATTCAACAATTTATTTTTTATTAATATTTAAATTGATCTAATTTGACACACACTGAGTATAACTTAGTTTTAAAATATTTTTTTAATTTTCGTTATAGCTTAAAAGTCTTAACACCCATTTTATTTTGTAGCCTTAAAAAACATCTCTCAAGGGCTTGAAGACGAGATTCACAATGAAGTAAATGCTGCCAATGTAGTGTTTTTACCACTCAAAGCACTGCACAATATCGAGAGGCAGCGAGATTTAGCTGTAGGTAATCATGATCACTTGGCAGTCTTGTTGAATGAGAGCTCTTTAGTTGATGACCAGTATATCTTCCGAAACCCAGACGGAACAGTCCGGATGAAATCTAAGAGAGATCACATCAGAGTAACTGTTGTGCAGTATATACCTCAGTTAGCGAGCTTGGCTGTGGGATTCAATTTTGGAGCATTTCAAATATGGAATCTGCTGAATTTGGAATTGGAATTCACTTCACAAGTTAATGTTGAATGCCTGCCAGTTACACATTTTGGATTTCAGGTAAACTACTATTTTCCTTTTTCTTATTTAAAGTCGTTGAAAAAATAATCTGCAATATATTATTATTACTCAATATAAAAAGCTTAATTCACATACTAATTGTACTGTACAGAATTATTGTACTTGGCCACTATATTTCTTATCCATTACTATTAAGGTTCTGCAATTTATTAATCTTACTATGATTCTAACAATTAAACTTTTTACTATTTCATAATCTCATGTGGTGGCTGTATGATATGAATATTATTATGGGTGTAGCCTCTCAAGTTTTAAATTAAGTTGTAATATTATTTTCAGGAACCCTGTGATGACCCCAGAGCATTTTGCTACCTGTGGGTTGTGTTCTCTGTGATAGATAGGTTTGAGGAAGAGGAATTTCCATTGGCTGTGATGTATTCATTGACTTATCAAGGAAAAAGAATGCTGTCTGAGAATGCTTGCTTGTATCAGGTGAATTATTATCGAAGTATCCAATACATTATTAATTTTATGTGACACAAAACTTTTATAGATATGAAGATAATTATGGTATATCTTGTTAATTAAAGAATTTTAAAAATACCCTTAGCTTACCAAAGTCATAATTATTTTAACAGTCAACATTTTTTTCTAATATCTGGACAGTCTCAACTTACAGCTAAAAATAACCAGTTAAGACTTTGAGGTTAAAATTATCCTTAGTTGCTACTTCTAAAGGCTAATATTTGAATTAATTTTGATTTTCTATATGATAGAGAGTTTATTTTATTATTCTTACAGGAATTCTCAATGGCGTCAGTGCGATTTCAAGTCGAGCTGAGTACTATAGAAGAGACATGTAAATTTGTTGGCGGAAGATGCGTTTCTTGTCATACATACTCTATCAATTCCAGCCTTGGCGATGATGGTGACGATAGTAAGTTAATAATTTAATATTGAAAGCATTTCTTTCAAGTGATTTACTAGAGATTATAATGTCAATGTCAGTAATATATAAAATTAAGGTTTCATATTCTACTTTAGTTGGTATATAAAATATATTTTTCAAAATAAATGACAGTTGCCGAAGACTAATAGCTATATATCAAAAAAGTTTCATCAAAATCCGTCCAGCAGTTTTTATGTGAAAGCCGGACAACATACAGATAGAATTGAATTCTTCTACAATTTTATTATATGTATAGATTTTGGAGAAGAAAATGTAACAATGCTATGCAATAAGTACAATTGTGATCATGCAGTACATAACAATAATAAAATTTTTGTGTGCCTTGTATGCCATTCAAAGCATATGAGAAATGATTTTTGCTTAATGGTTCATTCACTAGCTGTAACAAGTGACTATTGACTTTGTAAATCGAATGGTGCATTGTGAGATAAGAATAAATAATTATTTTTGTTTTTCAGGTATATACACAAACATTTGCCAACTAGTATGGGAATGCTGGGGCGAGCATGCTGATAGGGGGGGTGAGCATGCTGATAGGGGAGCCGAGCATGGAATGCTGCTGTTCGATCTCGATCAATGGTACAAAGACCAAATGCCAGGTAAGTGAAACTTCTGTCTAGTTAATGCAAATTCTATTATTTAGAAATTAGTACATAATTAGCCTAACTTTATTATATAAACATTTTACTGTAGTTTTGGATAAAAAAAATTTTAAGTTTGTTTGAGGTTCTTTAACTTTTGACCGGGTGAACCGATCGGGTTGATTCTTTTTCATTTGAAAGCTGATTCTTCCCATTTGGTTACGTTTTAATTTGCTCCAATTCTAACAACGGCATCCATGAGAATACTTAAGTCTTAAATTTAAATATGTGCGTGACAACTTTGAAGTCAGTTTATTTCGTAACGCGACTTTTAATAATTATCAGTAATAATGTAATTATACTGAAACACCTACTACTACCTACTATCCTTCATGACACAACAAATATTTTATTTATTGACCAAATATTTGTCGTCTATTTACTCACTTATCTACAACATTTTGAAATTATCCTGTGTTGCCCTGTTAATTTACTGTTACCTTACTGGTAGCATATCCTATTTACATAACAAATGAATATATTCTTGTATATTCCAGCGACATACAGACTGGAAAGCAACGCGTTCATGAGCAGCACGTGGTGCAAGGAGCTGGCGAGAGGGGACTGCCTCACGCTGGACGTGCGCCTCGACCCCGCGTCGGTCCTACCGTACTCGCACGCAACCAGGCTAGAGGAACACTTTTACCCAAACTCATTGCAGTATAGTGAGTATTATGTTTGCCTTCAACCCTTATAATGGAAGAACTTCCAGGTCGGCCTTTTTTGCCGAATAGTGTGGATTAGTAGCATGCTGGCTACAATTTAAAAAAAGTCATCTATCCTGTGTCTGTGGAGTGTATAAGTGTACAAGCTTTATCTGTGTGTGTAGACTGCATCAGCCTGAACACGTCGGAGGTGGTAGTGGTGCAGACGGCGGGCGTGCAGCGCCAGACGGTGAGCGCCATGGCGGCGGCCGGGCCCGCGTGCCTGCTGGCGCCGCACCGCCTGCGCGCCGCCTGCCGCGCCGCCGGGCTCGCGCCGCTCTACACCGAGCCCTGCGCGCCCGACGCGCACCCCGTCAGTACCCCTACAATCACACACTATATCACGCTCAACTTCACACAGGGAGTACAGGGAACACTGGTAGTGCAGGCACTGCGCACTATACAGACTAGCCCTGTACGAATAATAAAGAACTACATTATGTGATCTTCACTTTAATTCAAACTTCACTTTAATAGACTTAACCTTTACGATTTATAGTTCCCGATACGCTCACGGATCGCTGTTTTAAATCTCATACAAAATTTAACTGTTACAGATTTCTAAAATGTTCGTGATAGGGCTGCTAAACCTTATGCACTGGATTCTCACTCACCCTTTTACTGCTTACCCTTCTTCCCAAAGATGAGGTACTATCCGTCTTTTTTAGATGCAAACTGTGGCCGCGGACATTGCGAGCTCGGCTTGACGTTCGTCCAACCACTCAAATGTTTGTATATATTAATATATTGTGTGATATTTGCAGGATGAACAGCGGAGATACTTGCTGTCTGTGGCGCTAGAAGCGAGACTATCGAGCTTCCTCAAGCGCTGCGCACACGACTGGGCGACCGGCACGCATACTGGTGCCGGGTGTACACTTTCCTTTCTTGTGAGTGAAATATTATGATTTTTTTTTATTAATTTCTAAACACATATATTCAAACGATTCATCTGCTTATACCGTATACCCTTTTGTAGTTTTGATAAGCGAGAAGAAGGCATCGAATAAACCCTCGGCGCGTAAAAATAATATGTAATTAAATTACTAGATATTTATAACATACACGTAAAATTTAAATAAAGCTGCCCGATCCAATTTGAATGTAACAAGAGTTTAAAATCAGACCCCTAGAAACTTGAAGATCCAGGGCGGAGTTATAATCAAAACCACCAAGGACCTACTCAAAACACATTCAATTTCATACACAATGGACATTGATCCAATTATGACGGTACTCAATTTAAGAATCCGTTCAGTCATTCATTCATTCATTTTTATTTATATAGATACATTTTTTTTCTAGGTTGATTGGTGTTGGAAACGTGCGATTGAACTGAAAGAGAATGCTAAAGAACTCACCGCCCCATTGTTCACGTCGTCTACGTTACCTGATAGGTAATTTTTGTACATAAAAAATTAAAAATGTAATTTGTAGATCACATTCTCATACACCTTGCTTCAAAATAGACTAACATCTCAAATGTATACTTATACATAATACTTTATCTGGTTATATTAATTTTTTAGGAACGTCATTAGATGTCTAGAACACTGCGTGCAGCAACTCACTCAACTTACGGGATTGCTCGATGCTGTGCTAACTAAATGCTGCAATTTGATTGTGCCTGATGGTAAGGATACAGTGTTGTTAATTATTAAATGTTTTGGAGCACATTACTAAGTAATTATTCGTAAGTATTGAGAGATATAGTATATTTGAGTTAAGGTACCACTACTACCCTTATAACTAGCCGTGAAAGAAGTGGTATTGAAAGTTCTTGTGTTTTGATTGAGGACTGTTGATGCTGATAAGCTATTCGAAGCTACCTCAGTCCTCAAGAGTAGCAATGCCTGCACATGTGATCTTAGATAGCACCTCTATTTGAGGCTGGACGTGACTGCCTGTATGCTTGCTTGCTACTCATTAAAGTACTGAATAATATTATTTTTCAGCCCTCAGTGAAATGGAAGAGAAGTTCAAGGGCATTGGGACAGTGTCCTTA
>DWAV01002296.1:0-11423 GCA_018231305.1 Noctuana lactifera | reverse complement strand
ATAGTGAACAAATATTAGACGCAATTTCTACCTTATCCAATAAAGTTATTGAAGATTCAAAAATAGCACGTAGGGGACAAAGAGAAGCAGATCTATTGACTATAACTCATATCCCACTGCTGGGCTTGGGCTAGGTAGATGGATTTAGGCCACAGTTGATCGTACTGTATGCCAGATAATTATCCTTCAAACAGGTAGCCATTTAAGTCAACCAGCGGTCACGTGACACCTACTCGTAAATAACCAATAAGATACGAGAGTTCTGTGAATGGGTTTTTTTGGTTGTCCGATAACTGATGGTTTTATAACGTTAAGCTGTTCAGTCAATAACTTTAGGCCAGCGTGGTTAACAATGTCCACTAAACGTTTGTCTTCATGTTCCCAGCAACATTGGAGCTGACAAGATATAGATAGTCTTAAATCTAAATTAAATTGAATTCATTTGAAATACAATAACTCGGTACATCATTTGAGCAATTTTCAACTCTAACGACCCATAAATAAAGCTGAATTTTCAATAGATCTCCTTCCACCGGTCCCTCCCGCTGCTAGAACATTATAAACATTATCAAAAACCGTGTAATCAATACTGAGTCTTATGTCTAACGCGTTACGGTACAAAATATTTACAGTGATCGTGCGTTAACGCTAAACATGCCGATGCGACTGTCTGTATTATAAATACAATTCTGTACTTTTTTAACGTCTGCCTTGCTGGGAGTCGAACCCATGACCCTCCGAATCGACACACGAGTACATGTAATTATGTGTTTAAGAATAAATGTTCATGTGATATTAGATAATATATCGTAGGATCGTAATTAACATACAGACAGCGAATCGCATACAAACGGTCTTATATAGTACAAAACACTAGGGCGTATAAAATTTATTATTTCAATAATTAATCATATTATATTTTTATATAATTATATTTTACAACCACCGATACTTTCGAGGTGTGACGTCATAACGTCGTCATGAAGTAGGCGGCGGTGTGTTCTTGTCATGTTACGTTCATGAAAAAAGTTTGAGCAATAATTATGTATAAGATTAGGATTACGATATTGTATGAAAGGTGGGAAATTGTATGAAGTTATCATAATTGGTCCTTCGAGCCGGATGGCCGGTTTGTTTGGTTTCGTCTTGTCTGTTGACACTTTTTTGCAGAGTACTTTTAGAAGAGGTAGTAAAAGTATATAATTTTTCATATCAAAGGCTGTTGAAAAGTTTTAAATGCGTACAAAATGGAGAACATCACATATTTTATACAATATGTTGTTGACTATTCGATAAAACTTAGCACAACATGAACGCACCGCCACCACACCTTACTTAACTGGCTATCTGACTAGCTCTTTACAAGTTCAGTAGAAATGCAACCTTATGATGTAGATAATAAGAGTACAATTCGTTCCAACACGCATTTTCGTTTTAGGCAAGAGTGAGTCTTAATAGATTGTCATAGAATGTCGTTTTTATTTTAAAAATAAATCTACAGTCAAATAAATATGAGTAATATTAAAAAACTTCAAAAAATAATTATAAAAACACTGGCAAAATAAATATATTTCTTGCATTTCAATGAAATTAATCAAATTAACCAGTTTTGAATTTACGTTATTTGCATGTTTATTAATTTATTTTGTTTCATTGTGTTTGTATGTATGTATATTTCAGCTAAATTAAAGTAACGTACTCGTCGACAGTGCACGTGGCAAGCAGCTGTTCTCGTAGACCCTCCACGCTCCATCACACAATATTATTGTTAATTTAATTAAATATATTTATGAAAAGTCTCGTCAAGTGACAAATATTTTAACTTTACAAGAAATACAAAAGTGCCATGTAAAGTAGCAAGATTTTTTTATAATAACTCCTCAACAACGTTACATTTAAATTTAATACATTATTTAATTTAATTCGTTAATTTTTTTCTAAATCGAGTTTTAGTTTAGTTTTATAAAAGCTAAATATGGCGTTAAAAGTCTTTTTATAGGCTTCGTTTAGTTTTAATTATACATATAGTATAAGGTTTGTTAGGCCTCGACAGTAGCGCAGCCGCGTCCGGGAAACTGTAGATACTAATTGTTTTACATATAATTGAATTTCGTTCCAATGTTACGCCCAGATGGCAGCCAATAACTCAGATTATATGAAATTTGGCTCAGATATAGTAACATTTGATTCAGATGTTACTGTATTCGCTCAGTAGCGCCATCACGAATCATAAAGAACTACGTTAAGTAATCGAGTTACGTACCTAATGTCACTTTAATAGACTTTATCCATACGATTTTTAGTTCCCGATACGCCCGATACGGGGCGCTGTTCAAAATCCCGTACAACATTGAACTGTTACTACTCGATGACGGACTTGTAGAATGTTCGTGATGGGGGTACAGATATTAAGCAACTTGGTCCAGACATGATGACGGTTAGGTCACGATGTGGCAGGTCGAAGCATGTTCGAATATGTTTCATTTCTAGAAAAGATAATTAAATTTATAATGAAGATATAATTAATGATTTTAATTTATCTATTCTACCTAACTATATTGGTAATCATTTTAGTTAATATTATTATATCAAAGTTTGGTGAATGTTTAAGTTAGGTTTATAGTTGTTGTTGTGGCCACGCGGCTAGCGCGGGGCATCGCCCTCCGAACTAGAAATTTAAAGGAATAATCTAAATTCTCTCTGTTTATTACGTTTGAAGTCGATGCTCTCTCTTTCTCAGCCAACATTATATTAAGTATATTATGTTTTGATCAAAAACATATAATATACCTCTTTTCTTGGGTCTGATAATGAAATTTCTTTACGTCTCTCTTTACCATTGCACATAGTATAAGGGTCGCTAAAGATTAATGGAGCCATTAACTTTAATGAAGCTTCTTGCAACCGGATGTTCACGTTTTCAGGCAAGCTACCAGTTTAGGTACTAAGTGTTACATCAACTATTTGGTAGAGTGTGTGTGAGTGGTCCCAGCGTCGGGCGTGGGCGTGGGCTAGCAGTGGAACTGCTGCTGCGTGATGGCGGAGAGGTCCTTCATGAGTCCCTCGAGGTTCTGCATCTCGCGGTGCAGGCGTTCCGTGGAGCGCGATGGCGTCAGCGGCTCCAGCTCGCTGGGGCAGTGGGACACGCCGCCACCTACGAGCAGTACATTAATTTCAAATCAATACATCTTGTATAATTTTTTTACGTTAGATACAATATTATATAACACATGTGGTGTAGTGATTACCAAACCAGTCCAGCATTCGAAAAGTCCTGAGTTCGATTATTGGCGGGACAGAAATTTAAAATAATGAATTTAGATTTCTGTTCTCGGCCTGAGTGTTAGTAGTGTGGGGCTGTGAGTGTGAAGCGTTTTCTTTCAACTACGAATTATAATTGCAAACAAGTCTCACCCAGCTGCAGTCTGTTGGGGATGTGTCCGGGCGAGGAGTTGGCGCTCTTCTTGTAGGGCGACGTCTCCCTCACGCTTCCCCCTGGAATATAACGGCAAATAACCTTTGAAGAAGCGTTTTATTCTTAAGCTTATTTAATTGTGATTATTTTACGTATATTTCAGTCTGTATGTGTGTGTGTGTGCGTCGCTCACCCTTCCCCGGCGGCGCGCAGTCGGGGTTGTCGTGCAGCGCGAAGCTGTGCAGCGGCGCGCAGGCGCGGCGCGCGAGGGAGCCGCCGCTGGAGGCGCCGCTGGCTCCGCTGGCGCCTCCGCCCAGCCCCGCGTCGCTGCTCAGTGAGTCGCGACTGTGACGAGTACATGCATCATTTTATATTCAACTTTCACTTCATAATGAGATGCCTAGGGGCGGTCGGCAGCACCGACGCGACAAGTAACGCGGGAGACTCACTGCGTGTAGTGGCCGAGCGGCTCGTAGGCGACGTAGTGGCCGCGCTCGCGCTCCTTGGACGCGCACGCGTACACGTCGCCGCCCACCGACAGCCCCGCGGGGGCCGGGGGGGCCGAGCACGCCGCCCCCAGCGGGCACGTGCCCGAGCCACCTGGCGCAACACATTCATTAGGCCATTTTAGAATTTAAATTAGCTGCAGGACGTAATGAATAATTTGTAAGTGTAAGTAATTGTGTATTTGTAATTTTCTTTCTTTCTTTTGTTAATTTTTTACATAGTTTGTATATATGACTATAGTCCTTTCTTATGGGTAACTGAATATGGGTCTCTTATGGGTCCCTGCGAGAGGTGTGATATCGTGGTGTGACTCACAGGGCGCGGGCGGCGGGTGCTGCGGGTGCTGCGGGTGCGGCGCGTGCAGGGACGCCAGCGAGGACTGCGGGGAGCCCAGCGGCGCCACGCCCGCCAGCAATGGCGTGCTCTAAAGCCGATAAATCGTATTATTTAACCTTCATCTAGCAGTAAATACCTTACGATGATTAAAAAATCTTTTGAGTGAGTTTAATTTATATTTCATTCATTCATAAACTGTAATCTTTAATAACTAGGTCATTTTATAATAACTGCATTATCTGTTTTATTTGCTTAAAAATGATCGAATTATCTGTTCTATTTGCTTTCACTAACGTTTACCTGATCAGGCATATGCCGCCTCCTCTCGCACGTGGATGCACATCCCACGCCCACGCCCACGCCCATACCCATACCGGTCATGGCTGTAACAAAAACAAGTAAAAAAAAATTAGAAATATTATATATTACTGTAATTATTTTAAATGACACTATTGTATAGTGTCATTATTTAAATACTTTATAGAGGTTTGAATTTTAAGCAATTTAGTATATGCAATTTGGTGTTTCATAAACAAAAAGCAATAAGGATGAAATTTCAACAGCAAAACAGTGAGTCATGTATACAGCGTGTCAAAATAAAGTATAAAAAGCGAACACCGAAATTACGTGTACAGAAGTGCCATTACAACAACGATAGAATCGAAAAGTAGTAAAACAACATTATGTTATGTAATTTAGTATTCTCATGCACTGTTAAACTACCAAATTTATAACTTAAAAAAAATTGAAACTGTTGCTGCACTTCTGATGTAAATGTGCAAGATCACACTTTCGTACAAGCAACTTCAGTATGAGACAAAATGGAACAGAAAAATGATGAACCCAAGTATTCGGAGCGCATGTCGACGCGCTCGCAGCGGCGGCACGCCGGCAGCACCGCCGTGTCGTCGCTGCCGCTGCCCGCCACCGACGGCGACCGCCGCGACTCTACCCGCGCACACACACACACATTAGTCCTGTGCACCTCGGGCCGCGTGCTCCGTGTTTGTGGCATTAACGAGGACGTCACTGCCGCTGCCTCGCACGCACGCACGCACGCACACACACACACACACACACACACTACTGTGCAAAACTATTGTGACTGTGTACCTATGTTATGACATTAACAATGATGTGAAACACACAACACTTATAGCAAGCAACCAAAAGTAAGTGGGCAAAGTAGTGTGTTATGTATAGTATAGCGTTAGGTATTTTATGAGAATGGGGATTTAAATAAAAAAAATACTAAACACACACACACATAACAAAAAACTTTTACTTCTAAAAGCTTTTCCTAAATTCTTAAATTGAAGACAAGTACGAGTATGAATACAATATTTTGATGTATAAAATAAAATAGATTAACAATCCAATAACACGACCTATACATTAGAAAAGAAAACAGTCCTTCGAGCCGGATCTTATCAATCAGTGTATGGTTATTTTCTTCCATTTTAAATTATTTTTAGCTCTATCTATACTTCTCTATTTACCCCTTTCCTTCTCTCTTTTTTATGTTTTAATATCTTTAATTCTTTACCTATCTTTCTCAGTGTAACCCTAAGTGTTTCTGTCTGTCCCCCTTTCTATTTATCTTCCTCTCTCTATATATTATTCTATTTTTAACTGCTATTATTTGTAATGGCAGAATTTTTATAAAGTACAATTGAATTGGACTCACCAACATAAGTAGGCACCATGCGTCGGTCGAGCGAGTGCATGTGCGAGGGGAGGGCGGGGTGCGTGGGGTGGTTGGAAGGGTGCCTCGCCGGTTCGTACTCGACGGGGGGAGCCCGGGCCAGCGTCAGCGTGGAGGATACCAGGGCGCTGGGACCGTCCACGCTACCCGCCGATACTGGGGAACATAAATATATGAATGAATGAATGAATTAACTTATTATGTACAATACATTCAGTCACAGTTTGTAAGATAACGCATATTATAATAAGAGCTAAAACGTCTAATGTACGCAGGTCAAGTTTACTATTTAGTAAGACATTGAGCACTTCAAATATTTTTTACACATGTGAAGCCGGGGCGGGTCGCTAGTTCGATATTAAACTAAGTGTTAAAGAGTTACTTTTACTAGCAGAACTGTGGAGGCTCTTGTCGATGTGTTTGAGCTCCATCTGGTCGTGGTGGATCCACAGGTCCGGGGGCTTGATCGCCGCCGACGCTGACGCCTTCTGGTACGTGCTGGGGAAGGAATGTTCCATTTAAATTGCCATCACGTCGATAGACTGATGAAAATGTTATTTAATGTTTTAAATGCAATTATGAATATAAGTTATATTTCGTTGTTAATGACTAATTGTTGTGTAAAGGAGCGACATCTCAAAGGTGAGAAGGCATGAGATTGCATTTCATATGCCTTTTGAGAAGTTTTATTAACCTGGTGTGCGGCTCGAGAGGCTCGTGCGCGCGGCGGCAGCAGAGCGAGAGCGCCAGCGCGGCGGCCAGCGCCAGCACGGCGCACGCGCCGCCCGCGCTCGCCCACAGCCACGCCGACGTGGCGCCCGGCAGCCCGCCGCCCTCGCCCGCCTCTGCACGCGCAACCACCAACACCACATCTTATTACTCGTATATTGTCCTTACATCTTAGAAAAAGTAAACATATTAAATCTATTTAGGCATATTTTGTGACTTCAGGCATACAAAAATATGAAATATATTTATAAAAGTTGTTATGACTCACACTCAGTATTTCACATGATTGAAAACCTAAAAAAAATTAACTAACCGGATGCATCATCATTACAATAAGTCACTTACCCATAGCCGTTGTATAGGAGATCGACGCACTGAACGGTCCTAAGCCTTTGCCGTTTCGCGCTTGTATCTTGAACAGGTATGTGGTACGAGGCCTCAGTCTGTCCACGCGGGACCTCGTCCTGTCCCCGACCACCGCCACTGCGGTCCACTCCTCCGCAGCTCCCGGGGAGCCGGGCCGCTGCACCGCGTACATTATCACATAGCCTGAATACAATTCAAACTAAATATCACAAGGGAGTACAATAAAATATGAATGAGTAAGCCTAATTCTAATACGATTTATTAATAAATTAAATAAATAAAACGGGACCAACAATCTCACCTCGAGGAACACTAGATCAATATCGCCTATACTTTATGCATATAGAAACTGAAGTTGGGTTAAGTATGCAGCCCTGAGGTACACCCATTCCATACACAATACAAAGACCGAAGATACTGCCCTGAGACGAGACACACAAACAGTAATTAACATAATTCTAATAATCGTAAAGGCTCTTTATTAGAATCTATGCCAAATATTAAATATTACAACTGCTTAAAGGGGCAGGACAAATTCAATACTGAAATGGACCAAAGATACCACCCTGAGGTACACCAATAAGCGCATACTAATTGTACGATAACTGATAACCACCTACCAGTAATAAGTCCATTGGGTCTCTGCGGCGGGGCCCAAGTTAAATCCACAGCTCGGGCTCTCGGCATGGCGGCGGAGGCCCTCAGCTCCCGGGGGGCGGAGGCCGGCGCCGCCTCCAGCGTCGTGTTGCTCGCGATCATCGACCACGCGGACTCGCGACCACCTTAATATTAGTAAATTTGTAACTTGATGGTTCTAATATTGTCAACAATAATTGTTGGTTTGAGTGAGCAGCCTAACAGTACGCATGCCTACCCTTGATCAACTTGACAGCGAACTCATAGTGCGTGTATGGGCGCAGGTCGTCCAGCATGCAGTTGAGGTCGGTGGCGTTGTACGTGCGCGTGCGCCCGCCCGCCGCCGCCCAGCGCACCACGTAGCGCCGCCCGTCCGTCGCCGTCTGGCGACATGCGACGTTGGTTACGCACTTCATGTTACAATTTCTTAATATACAAACATAATTATTTCAAAAAAGGTAGATACAGACAACCATGGATTGTTGTTTGAAGTTGGCTCGTAAATATTGAAGGATCAAGCTAATACCTGTCCTTTGGGCAAGGTGGGGTCCGTCCAGTACACCACGGCGGTAGATCCGCTCAACATTATCACCTGTAATAACACACAGTTACATAATTGTTGAATTTATCTACGGAAACACATAGAGTACAAATAAAACATATATAAAAATAACCTGTTAAAAGGCGAATTTATTGATTCTATTATACTCTTACATACACTTAATGGAAATCAAATAAATTCAGTCATCAGTTCATTCGCTTTAGGCCTTTAGGCTATAGAAAAAGCCGGCGGAAATAATTCTCAAACTTCTACATTGGGTTTATCAACAACACAACAGTTTCATAATAATTTTTGAAGTAACTTTACATAAGCGTTCGACGCGTCACCTTGAGCCCCACAAGGGTATTGACGGCGCTAGCGTGGTGTTCTTTTCAGCTACGATGGGTTTGTTGAGAACACGTAATATTCGTCGTTGGCTGTACGTGGACGTCAACTAATACATAATTCCCACACAAGCGTTCGCCCGTCACCTTGAGCCCCACGGGCGGTATGAGCGGCGGCGTGTCGTCCTCGTCGTCGTCGGGCTCGTCGGCGTCGGCGTCGGGCTCGTCGGGCTCGTCCAGGTCGGCGTCGTCCGCGGCCGCGCGCGTGCGCACCGTCGCGTACACCGCCGGGCCCAGCCCCAGCGCGTTGCTCGCGCGGAGCGATATCACGTACTCCGAGTTCGATTCTGGGGATTTCATATTTTTACAAAGTTATACTTTATAAAGAAACTAGCTGACTCGGCCAACTTCAAAGAGCGTCAAAATCAGTAAATTTTTCATATAAACCTTCCTCTTGAATAACTCTATCTATGGCTGTTCGTGACCTGTATTCAAATCCGTTGATTGCTCGAGTAATTTAAAAGATCTAAGCGAACGAACAGCGAAATTCGCCAGAAATAAATACGCCCTCTATTTGTAAAAAATTAAAATGCAACGATAATACATCAAGCTACGATTAAAAAGTACCAACCGAGTCCCCGGACGACGTGCGAGTGCGCGTGCGCCGGCAGCTCGCGAGCATGCTCGTCGGGCACGCCGAGCCCCCAGCCCAGCCAGTAGCCGCGCACGCGCGCGCCCTCCGCGCCCGCCGCCCCCTCCGCCGCCTCCTCCCCGCCTCCCCACCACACGGAGATCCAGTCGCGACCGGCGCGAGCTGTTAACACACAATAACAGTTTATGGAAACACAAAATGTCACGTCGCCAGTGTAATGGTGGTGATGTGTGGTGGTGAGACTCACTGACGAGCGGCGGCGGCGGCCGGGGCACTGCGGCCTCCCCGCGCTCGCGGCCCAGTGTGGCGGCCGATACCCACTCGCTAAATGGGCCCGACCCGTTCGCATTGATCGCGCACACCCGGATCTGTCACAAACGTCACATCATTACATCAATTGCATTATTTAACAAAATGTTTCTCAGCAACCATTAATCACCTGATAACTAGTAGCGGTGTCCAGGCCCCGCAGTTCTGCGCGTCGGGCGTCAGCGGGCGTGGTGAGGGACTCCGCCCTTCGTCTCGTTGCGACCGCTACTGGGGCAGAGCCTTGGGCCGGTCCGATGGCGCGGTACCGTACTTTGTATCCGGTCAGAGGACCACGGTGAGAACGGACGGGAGGCGCTTCCCAGCGGACGAGGATCGACTGTAGGGAAATATACTCGTATTGTGATGGTCCAAGTGTGTATAATATATGTTTTAAAGTAGGTTAGCTACAGGTTATACAGGTAGTGTCACTCACGGTGTCGCTGGCGGGTTGCGCGGACACGTTGACCGGAGGCGCGGCGGGCACGTCGGAGGGCGTGGCGGCCGTGCGCGCGGCGGAGGCGGCGCCCCCGGAGGCGGCCACGCGTACGCGGTAGGCGGTGGCGGCGCGCAGCCCCCCCACGTCTACGGACAGTCCGTCCGAGAACTGAGTCTGCTCGCGCCCGGTCTCCGCCTGGGGACAGCCATTTAAAACGTTATCTTATTTTCAATTACGAAACTTATATTTCATTAATTCCATTCTTTCTCGTCACGTATTAATAATTATATAGATATTAGCTAAAGTATAGTTGTAATGACTGACCTCAGTATAGAACACGGCGTACTTAGTGGGAGGCGCCACGGACGCGACGGCGGTCTGTGTGGGCGGCGCCCAGGACACCCGCAGCGTGTGCGCCCCTAAGGGCTCCACTCTGACGTCCTGCGGCGGTCCGTATGTCAACTCTTCTTCTGGGGTGGTTACCTCTATGGTCTGGAAATATTAACAAGTAAAATACTTTATTCTACTACTATTAAGTGGTACATTAACCAAATTTAAACGTTAGTAAAAAAAATTTGCAAGTGTAAAAAAAAAACGGAAAACGTAAATTTGCAATTTTTGTTTATAAAGAATTTTAAACAAATTTTGTATATTATTATACAGTGATTCTTGTATATCAATCTTGTGTGTGTGTGTGTGTGTGTGCGTGCGTACCTGCGTGGGCGGCGAGGCGGCGTGCGGCGTGTAGGCGACGGCGCGGAAGCAGTAGGTGGTGTTGGGCTGCAGCGACGCCACGTTCATCTCGTGGCGCCGCGCGTCGCCGCGCCCGATGCGCTCGCTGCGCACATCACACGCGTCACATGTCACAACATACTTTCCATTAAGTATAAGAACAGTCAACGATGGGAAACCATTTATTCTATACTAGATATTTACTATATTATACTAGATCAATTTCAAGTCCAATTTCACAATTTATTGGACCAAGGAATCGCACTGTCCCATACAAACTTTGCCCTCCTCTTCACCCCCTTAGAGATGTTTACTATGAGCGGTTTGAGCTGTGCGTTGAGCCGTCACTCAGTCATTCAGGACAAAACACTTTATATGTACAGATAAACTAAGAAACTGGTTTAAGAGCCATTAACGAGTTTTAAGCCTTCATATGTGGTGGTGATGGCTTTCTACTCCCACAAAGAAAATTGTTTAGACAGACTTTAGTTGCAAAGATTCATATGGTTCTTGTTCTGTTAGAAGTATAATTACATATAATCAATACTTTTATATAAAATACTCATTGTAATATGTAACGTACTTATACTATGCCCTACGGGTAACTGACATAATTATGTAATAATATAATTTCATATCAACATGATTTAATTGTATTGATCTTGTAATTTAATGAATAAAGATACTAGAAATTGTAAATTGTACCAATAACTAA
>DWAV01002295.1:0-11423 GCA_018231305.1 Noctuana lactifera | reverse complement strand
AGGCAGGACACGAGCCTGCTTGAGGTTGGATGTAGATGTCCATGGGCGGCAGCGATCACTTAACACCAGGTGGCCTGAATGCTCGTGTGGTACTTCAGATCATATAAAAAAAAAGTTAATATTTCTAACTTTTAAGATTAATTTCACAACGAGTCTTGTCTCAACTATACTTATAAATGACTAGTGGATGCACGCTTATTCGACCGCATAGAAAAAGACTTTTACAACCTAAATTAACCAAGTTTCGGCATAGTCAGCTAAACAGTAATTATATAGCAATTTTTGCAATATCTGTTCGACTTGATTCTTTAAATTAACTTTATTTAATTTTTTATTTACGAACGAATTGACATCCAACGAACACTAAATGTATTAAAAGAATCATAATTATTTAGTGAAAACCGCACCTAAATCAGTTTTGAGCCGTTTCTGAATTTGGTAACCACCGGGTGGTGTATCAAAATGAGTCTAAACGTAATGCACCCTTAAAATTTCTCTATTAAGTATCGAATCCTATTAAGTCTTAGGTACACTAAACACGTATTTTATGTTTGACAACGAACTAATTTTATTGAAATGTAAGTATTCGTATAGCGACTTTGCCAAGACAAGAACGATCATGTTTTATTTGTGTAATTCAATATATCGTCAATTTTGTTTCATTATCGTTTCACTTGTTTACATCTGAGATTCGTTCGAGTGGAAAACAAACATACACAGACATTTTCCTCAAATCACAAGCTCGGTAATAAAATCTGCGAATATTTCGTAATCTGAGGCCGCGTACTTTGATTTTCACCTATCAAATCTACCGCCATTCGATATAGCACTCTACTGCGGTTGTGTTTGAGTCGATAATGGCTGCGTTCAATCCTGTTTGAAACGTTTAATGAGACACAAACTTGGAAGTTTCTGGGATGTAATCACGAGTGCGTTTGATATATCCACTCCAATTTGTCATTTCACTTTAAATAATTTGTTTTGGTGCGTATATGGCTTTTTGATGTCGGAACTCGGAACTCTACTTAGGTGTTAATGTTTAATTGCTGATTTCATTTCATTTAAATGATGTTTTCGATATGAAACATCTAATGTGGCGGGTCGGACCAGTCAATGTGGTGATGCGTGGCCACGTGTTCTCTTCTCAGTTAGCTCTGTAATCCTTCTTCTGTCTCTGACTGTAACGATTTTCTATTTCTATAAAGGTACGTGTGTTTTGAAAGTTATTTTAATTCTTAAAATGTTGATGGAATTATTTTGAATATTTACATAGACATAATCATCATGATGTGTTAGCAGGTCAGCGTTATATGGGTGCTCATAACAGGATCAGTGGAATCAGTTCACACTAAACCGTTTGATGGTAACGCGCTTTAATGGATTAGCGCAGTCAGTATCGGTTAGTTTAAAGGCACGACACCTACTTGGAAAACTGTGTCCATTATAGTTTTGTCTATCTACATTATTTGATGATCTATTTACAATATTACGGTTGTTAGTAATTTTAATTTAAACAAACTGGTAACAACAAAGAGTAGGTAAATAATTAACAAATTAACGTTATAAATTAGATTTTAATCCTTATTTATACAAATAAGTTACAATTACAAAATTATTATGTTCAACTTTTTAGTTTCGTTAGGTTACTCCAAGGCAATTCTAGTACTCTACGTGTTTCATGAAATTTGCTGATTTGTAATAATAATAAGTGTTATTGCGTGTTCTGACAACTAGTTGTGAGGCGAGGAAGTTTATCCTCACATACCTTATTTACATCGAGTGCGCGTAGGGAGACCATATTTAGTCCAACTTCAAAAAGACGGTTCTCATTTCATCTGTACGTTATTTTTGTAGCTCCATTAGTTTGTCAGTTCTTCACCGATTGTGAAGTATATTTTTATCTTGGGTAGTAGATTGCGGAATACAGCAGGAAACAACCATATGGGTACGTTACTTTATAATATGTATAGATTAATATGTTTTATAAACCCTTATTTGGTATTGGGCTTCTTACGTCTGGTCCCAAAAACGTAAACCTTATTTATACGATTTCATTATATTAATTTTAAATTTTAATTAATTCCACACGTCCTTCATATTTCGGAGTATAAATTAACTATCCTCTCAGATTATGGCCACTCCTCTTCTGCAACATAAATCTCTTCAGGCAAGCGCTGGTGCGAAAACGTTCAGATGAAACTGTCATGCAGAAGATGGATGCCCACTCGATAGTCAAATATATCCAAGATATGATACATCAAAAGGGTTCCTTCAAAAGAAGGGAAAATCATAATACTCGGCTACGATTTCACGTTCATCTTTTTTATGAACGCAACTGTAGACTTTATATGTATGATCGATAAAGTTAAAGTAGGCATTTAAGTTAATTGCTGTTATTCAGTAATTTATACGAAACTTTATGAGCAGACAAACGTTAAATGGCGAACCTATCTTTGAAGTTATGTAAACAAAATTTTTGTGCCCAAATAAAAAACTTTGACTTTAAAATAATATCACACATCCTAACATATACCTACATATTTCATATCCAATGTTTATTGATAAAAAAATATGAAACAGTTTCGGTCAAATATTAGAATTCCTGAGCCAACCAGCCAAATTTTAGTTTCAGCAAAACAAACACGCGAAACACGGATGAAAACAGCTTTGTCCTTTGTGTCAATGCAGACTGTAGCAGCCTATTACAAGTGTGTTGATATAAAATAAAAAATGCGATGTTTTGGAACTACACGTAGAACAATGTTTGTCAAAGCACCGGGTTTATTGCGTACATTGCCTCAGAGAATTTAAATTGAATAGCTCTAGCGTTCTGGGGATTGCTCGATTGGTTTGAACGAGCGCGTGCCCACTGTTGAACAGCACTTGCTATGGTTTATAGTCTCTTTGCTTATTGTGAAAAAAAATTAGAGCACAGACACACACACGCACAGTTTTGGATTTATATCTGTATTCTCTCTCATGTAACGAAATGTGCCTAAATCTGATACGTCCTTCAAATTCCACACTCAATTCCTATTCAGGATCGAATCGAATCAGTATAACATTTCAGATTATAAACAGAAGTCAGCAATTAAAGCAAGAAATATTTACAATGCATTATCACTAATCCTGTTTAGGTTTTAAGAATTGTGCGGAGTTGTTCGTATGAATTTCTGGTAGGCAGTTGTCTGTCTAGTCCTTAACGACAAGACCTAATTTTATTTGGATTAAAAATATAAAAGGAAACACTTTTATAAAAGCAAAGCAATGCTGATTATCAGAGTGACTTAGGCGATGCATTAATTTGAAACGATCAATTTCCTAGTATTAATCCAGCTGGCGTTTAAAGCGGCCGTAAATAAACGAGGACTAGCGAAGTTGGCGCGACACGACTAACTTCAACGTAAGTTATTTAATAACCGCCTTGACCAATGCCCGCCTTAATCCTGGATGAGGCAGTCATACGTAATACTATATAAGCAAATGTGAGTTTGTTTTTTACGCTTTCTCCACTTAACTACTTAACCGATAATCGTTAAATTTTGTACACACCCTATCAGGTGATCGTCTGAAATACCAGTACTTCAGTGCTTTAAGCTCTTCTAGTTAATATGAGTTCATGTTTTCAGTCAGTTCGTCTGTTTCTCTTAATCCGTCGTCTTAGAACCGCGCACCGAATCATGTCTAAAAGGATTTTCGGACATCTGTTCAGATTCCATTGATTTACTTTGTTCTACCTAGAATTTGGGATAGGTGATTCGCCTGCCTTTAAACTTGAAGACGCAATAGAGCTTATAAAATGCACCCGGAAATACGAACACCTGCAGTCATAACCCTTCGTTAAACAAGTCTTGTGGCAAGTATTTGTGTTTCGGTTGGGAAGAGATACCGGACACACTTTATTTGAGGCAACCATCTCAGTCCTCATGAGCAGCAACACCTGCACGTATGATCTCAGATAGGACAGGACTTATCTCCTATTTGAGGTTGGACGTTGAGGTTCTTGGTTTGCTACATACAAACCTTCTTACGATTGAGTGGAGGCCTGTGCTCTGTAGGTCAGTAATTAGTTGATGACGAATGAGAAGGAAAGGGAGAGAAGATAAAAAGAATGAAGGAGCAAGTTGCATATTCATAAAATTTTCCTAACTGTTGGTATACATAACACTAAAAACTATTTTTAGATGCATTCCGATCTCCCTGCCGAAACGAACCCTTCAAGTGAGACATATTAGATTTGGTCCTAACGTCCCCTGGCATGTGGTGGGATGACGCGCCCTGATGAATGTTTTATCGAGTTAACCGCTAGGGGGCGCGCATCCAATCGGTATTGAAAATATTTCACGTTATTAACCTTACGCGGTGCTCTTCGATATTAGGCGAAGGATAAACGTTCAATGAATGTCCGTGGTCCGCCAATATTTAATACCTACTAGCTGAGCCGGCAAACTTCATACTGTCTCAGAATTAGTAAATGCTGTATTAACTTATTAGCTGAAGGGAAAAGGTTCAATGTTGGTCAACTACGTGACCACGCTGCTCCAACGAAAATAAACATTTAATATCGTTTTTAAATATTCAAATGATTTCTATTTAACGATAACTAAGGCAACAAATAAATTGATACCATAGCCTACAACTTAAAAATCAACTGCAAAGAAAAAAATGGCTGGCTAAAGCGTACCTGCGTAATTTAAATTTTTACGCTTTACTGTTATCGAGACTACACAGGCGCGCAAAATTATGAACTCCCAAACAAACATGGAGTTAACTTCACTCTCCAGTTTTAATTGGCTTTGTAAGCGCTTAAATCGGGTGATTAATGAGATAGAAAGCCGGAGAGAAAACCGCGGTGCCCTGATTCGTGTTCTTGTCAATTTTTTTGCGCTTTTGTTAAGTAACTTGGCTACCATTGGTCGCTATAATATATCAGTTTCGTAGTAGGTTATAATATGGCTTTTATCATACGCGGATTTTATACAATTCTTGGTTTGTTTTGATGTGGAACGGCATTAAAATTGGTCCGGAAGATGCTGGTACTATTGGAGCATAATCAAAAGATATATCATTGAAGTGTAAAGTCTTATGACAGTCCCACGTCAGTGAAACACCATTGGTAACTTAAAAATTTTCTAATTACCGAAACTGTGAAAATAAATCGATTGAGATGCCAGTAACTCTGGCCCCTGGTGACCTGCATGATCGTTTTACGGCAAGAAATTGCACTCAGTACGTTATAGCCTTGTTCACGGTTTACCAACCCCGACCGCATTATCATAAACAAGAGAAGTTTCGCAACAACGCGGTTACGGTTAATGAAGCAAGTTCACACTTCGACAGTTCAACTACTCGTGCAACTCGCGACACCTGACTAACTATTAGAGTACTTAAAAAGTTGATCAACCTGAAAATAAAAGGTTTTTAAATATACCTAAAGGTAGGTTGCTTACCATTTTTTCATATTCTATTAATGTTAGGCAACCGTTTTTTTAAAGGTCGATGACGTAGAAATTCGACAGTTTCTAACCACGACCAACCTAATAAGGAATACAAAATTACCTAATACCATGTGGCATTCTCTACCAGTCAACTCTGGGTGCCATAATATCCTTATTATGTACAAATTATTGAGAAATAACTGATTCCTGGGCCACAGTTTACGTTTTTCTAGGAGTCAGTGCTCCTTCAATATGTGTTAAAATTATGGTCAATAAATATTATTATTATACATCGGAGGACAACCTATGCGTCGTTTGTCGAGACATATTCTCCAGTTGACGAGCTGACAGCCTCTTTAAGCCTTCGCTCCATTAGTTAATAAGTAGTTTTCCAACTCATCGTACGTATAATTAGAGTGTTGTTACCGACAAGTATAGTTTCACCGCTTACTTAAGAAAACTCACAATATCGTACACATTGAAGTTTTCCATGATGGTTAATGAGGGAACTTTTCACTTCGATAGCTTAGTGCAAATAATAAACTAAAGAATGTTTCAGGTTCATATTCTTATAGCCAGTATACTTAAATGTTATCAAATGATTTATGTGGTGGTGAGGTAGAACATTTGCACAGACACATACACACACACACACTCACATACATACATACACACTCACACGCAGACCAAAAATTCAAACCCACCTTATTATTTAAATAAAACATAATATATTCTACTGCTGTTATAATTTAGTAATAGTCTTCAATATTGTGATTAACCTTATTCACGTTTCAATTTTGTTCTATTGTCTGTGTGAAGGAGCGGGGTACCCAGTAATACAGGTTTTCCAACCCAGTACAGGGGCCCTTGCCACTTGTTTGTTACTATTTTTTAAAATGAAATAAAGTATTTTGCATTTTGATTTTTTGATGCAGTTCATTCGGGGAGATACCTCACTACCAACCCTGGACCGCCTTCCCCATAACACGTCGTGAACCATGTCTTGTATCTAAGATGGCCATGGATTGCAGTGACGACTTAATATCACAACGCATGCATAATCGTTTTCTGCTTTTCGAAAACATAAGAACTTGACACAACACCAACTTTAAGGCAGGATATGAGGCCGGCAGTGACCTCAAAATGAAGTGGTATCCACTGGAAGTCATTAAAAAGCACATTCGCAATACAAAAGTTCATGTAATCTGAAACAGTTCCCGGGGTAATCAACCTCAAATCTTGCCCAAATTAGAGAATTTCCAGCATTCAAATGCACACAGTCCGGCAAACAAAACCGCACGCCGGAGCTAGTTCCGAACTTGTTTCACTCAAAAAAGTTAGTGAGTAAAGCCAGTCACAAACTTTGCGTCGCCAGTCTCGCCACCCACCGACATCTACATATTCATGTAACGAATTTAATAAGGGACATTTCACATTTTATGCAGGTGGTCGCAATCTTGCTTAAGGAATAAAAGTAAAAATTTCGTCGAGCAAACTTGAAAGTTTAACTTGGGAGCAAGTTTAGACTAGATTGACAACACAGTTGGTAAAACGTTGATAGGAGTTATAGAGGAAACTAATAGAAGGAGAATGGATATAAATTACGAGACAAACTATCAAATTCCACTCGTTAGTTCCACAGCTCGAGTGTCCTATTAAATATCAGAATAATTAATATATATTATAATTTATTACGTACGTTTGTATGTCACTGACAGGTTTTTAACAGGGTTGTAAGTTTTTGAGGACGTTTAAATACCACAATTTTCAAAATTTTTAAACATGTACGAAGAAGCCTAAACTTACTTATGTAAAGGTCAAGTTATGGTGGTTTAGTGCTTAGCTATACGAATGATATTCGAACTTTCCAACTACAATGGTGCCTTATAAACACCAATGATCCAAGGAAACCTTTATGCAGAGGTCAAGTGATGTTGGTCATATTGCAACATTGCTCAGTAATCGCCATGACAGAAACACGATGTGTGTTTATGTTCGAGTCTCGCCGTATTGTGGCTGTAAGCTGTGGCTTAGTTACGAGCTCTGGTATTTACTAGCCTTTAGCCCGCGGTTTCCTTTGTGTTGGGGCTAGTGAATTTACGTATGAACGCTAAAAACTGAAGTGAATTGGCTTTCAAAGTTGATTTGTCAAAGGCTATTCAAAATGTCCCACCCACTGCTGCTTAGGGTAACTGTATGTAGGTAATTGGAAAAAAATATGAAAATTTTATTTAGATAATACTTTCGCCTCCATAGGGTGGTATAGATTTATCTGTAAGCCACATGAAAAGCCAAAAAGTGACGTTGTTCATCATCTACGAACGCAACATCGCATGAGGTGATAAAATTCCATCGCGCAGTAATCCCAGGTGAGCGGGATTCGAGTCACGCGACCGGAACTTATTCAATTAGAGCGACGCCAACTTTACACATTCCCGACTTTTTGCTCGTCCGCTGCGGCCACGTGTTAGTCGGTCGTTATGTCGTGAATCCTTCCGTATCAGCGCGGCTTAACACGTTAATGTTATACATTATTATACTGTGTCATATAAGAAGATATTACAAATTTTATTCCATCAAAGCTTTGCATTTACTTGCATTGTCTGTAGATCCCAGGTCACAAATAACCGTATATGCATACAAAAATATACATTTTTACTATTATTTTATCCCTTATTCACTACCAAGTACCAAGTATAAAGCAAGTGCCATACTTTAAACTCTGTCGTAAAACCGACACTCGCATACATTCTCATATACATATACTCATATACATTCACAAGCACAAAAAGGCTTCACACACGCTTTTCACACGCTTGCGCGATAGTGAACGTTGAATATTGCTTTAAATACAAGCGTGTGACCGTACCATGAACATGGCCCTAATGATTTTGTTGTCCAACTACACAATTTCTGCCACCTACCCTTTGTGTGCAATCTAAATTGAAAAGGGATCATCAATGATTTTTTGTACATACTTCAAATTTGCACCATTTCATTCCAAGTATTTAAACCTGGAATTAAATGTTACGGAGTTACCGGAGACTTATTCAAATAGTTAAGCACATTAACACAGTCAAGTAGAGTAATTTGTTTTGGTAAGTAAATGATTAAACGGTGGGATAAGCTGCAATAGTCATGTATCTTGGTAACTGTGCAACGTTGATAAGATATTGATGTTGACTGCGCTGTGTCATCAGTGTTGATATTAAGCTCAGGCTTAGCTTGATTGATGGTATTGAATGGAAACACGTAACCGATCATAGTATTCAGGTGCTGGCAAATAGATCGAAATGCTTATTCTAGGATCTTCCATTCTGGGTCGTTCTTGGGTCCCGGTCTCGGCTGTTTAAAGGCCATGAACTAGTGAAATGAGTCGGACACCTTGTCACACTCACGCATCCCTCAGTTGTTGCGGGTGACTTTGCCTAAAGTAATATTCTCCTGAAAAACCATACCTTTAACGACTGTAGAGCAATTAAATTAGCTTAGCTATTTCTATCAGAAACGAATGCATGATCGTAAACTACTTTATATAGCTATTGACATGGATGCTAGTGGATATGGGTAAGACTTAACTATTATTCATATTAACCTGTATTATTTGGAATATGTGTCGTGATGTTTAGTTTATGAGCTTGTTATTTACTCGTAGACTATGAAACACGGTTAAAATCGCGGGCATCAAGTAGGTAATAATAAATTTAACATAGTAACAAAACAGCAATGTCCCCGCACTGAGCAAATAGTGTTATCAACGCGCCCGCAGCAGCGAATTGTTTTGCAACTCTCGAACCTTTATTCCAGTCCTGTCCAACTTTAAAATTGAACTCTGAAACGTCTATATTCCTAGTAACTTTCCCGAACGATCGTAATCTCTCCGCGATATTATTTCAAACTGTTAACTTCATCTACTTTGAAACTTGAACTTTACAAATCTTCAGTTCTGTATAGTTTCTTGTCACCACTCTATCTGACGAAGCGGTGACCTGATTTTTAACAGAATTATTTTATAGTGGCATTAGTGCATCCATCTTCATCATCAACTCGTAATAGTTCCACTGATTGATGCGAGCCTCTTCTTAAATTTGAGAAGGGTATAGTGAACCATGCTGGTTAAATGAGGGTTGGTGAATTTCATATTTCACACAAAGTGGAAATGGAATTGCAGAAGCCACACTTTTGGAGAGGTCATGATTGGAAAGCGTTTTAAACTATTAAACAAATTTAAATAGTGTAAAAATTTATCTAAACTAATGAAAAAGTGAACATTGGTTATACGTATCGACTGCACTGGAGCAGCAAATAAGTGGTTTGCAATTTATTGCGGCGGAATCGCTCAACACCGTTCTTTCTTTTGTTCATGTTGTTCCTGTCGCCAGAACAGAACAGCAATTAAAAGTTCTCGGACGCCGCAGAGTTAATAAAAGTTGATGGCGAAATTATTGGATTGAAATTGCGGTGTCTATTCATATTTTCATTATTATAGTCAAATATTTTCATTGAGAATTATCAAATAAGTATGCTAGTCACCTGATTTTAAACACCTTTTGTCTAGCAGAGGAGGAGCAAGCTGAAGCAAGTTTAATTAAACTGCACAATTATCAGAAGGTAAGGTGGTGAAGGTAATGTGTGTAGACCGCGAGTGTTTTGAGAACTGCAGAAAAGCATTGACGGAAACCATATAACGCTTCACTCCTATAAGTGGTTGATTAACTTTTTGTGTGGTTTACGATCGTCGTAAGCCACAGCTATGCGGAACAATATCCTTTCTTATACTCATACAATTCCCGAAGTGAGAATAAAATCATCGGAATGAAATAGCTTTGTCTATGAATACGTGTAACGATCCCTAGAGGGTATCCATTTCGAATATCTAAGGCGAATGAACGAGCTGCTAATATACGGTTGCTCGTAAATAAATACGAAAATGAACGATTCTCAAAGGACGGTGCATAGTAGTTTACAGTTGTAGGCAATATAATTCATAATATGGCCGCAATTATGAAAATCCTTGGGGATATGTTCATACTAAGGGAATAGTTATAAGTTTTGGTTTATGAGTGAAATTTTTTGTTGTATTAGCAATTGTACGATTTGCCCGGGAAGACCAGGGTAGGCTAGGTTAGGTTAGAAGTCGCGAACCTTCCCTGGTACCGACCAGGTAGGTAGAAGTTTTCAATAAAGTTGCTATATACGTTAATTTTTCAGATTTGCTTCACGGCGGGATAACTAGATTAATAACGATTACATTAGCTGTATATTATCTAATGATTAATTATTTATCTAAATAGTTCATTAATATTATAGCAAAATTCTTATATGGCTAGCAGCTAATCCGTCCAAAATCTAGTTGTTTCCGCTAGAAGCTCCGGCACCGAATATTATGGGTACGTACGTAATCCGACGGCGCGCATATTTATCCAATTTGCTAACACTAACACGCTACACGGATTAGCAAGCGGCTTACTAAAAATAATAATCTCTTATTTTCGGAGTTTCCTAACTCAAATATAAAGAATATCCGTACAGAATTCATTTATTCATTTACATTTTTGTTAACCTAATACGGCACAATTATTGCCTGGCGGCATTTTCCACCTGTGATGGATAGTCCTTGCCTCGGTGATAATTAAAATTTTTGGTAGGCTATTGGACACTTAACATAAAAGATGTCAATGACATTTATAAAACATTATTATTATGTCAATACATAAAGTACACGCCACCCCCGAGCAGTACAGCCTGAAAGCTGTGAAAAAAAACAGTACTATTGTACTGTACATAGTGTATGTATATACATATACTAGCTGTGCCACGCGGGTTCACCCGCGTTAAGAATAGTAACGTAATACTTGATAGCCCATAACCTCATGAATGTAGCTATCATATACAAAAAGAATTTTTAAAATCTGTCCAGTAGTTTCGGAGCCTATTCAATACAAACAAACAATCAAATCTTTCCTCTTTATAATATTAGTATAG
>DWAV01002294.1:0-11425 GCA_018231305.1 Noctuana lactifera | reverse complement strand
AATTTCTGCCTCGCCGGGGATCGAACCCGGGACCTTTCGATTGGTGGACTGGCGTGGTAACCACTACACCATACGGGAAATGAATAAAAATCGTGTTCTAAGTAGAAGTCATTTTATTTACTTAATAATAATGGTTCAATATATAATAATATCCACAATAATATTCCAATATTTATTATAGCGGCAACACATCTGTGAATATTTTAACTGTCTATCATGGTTCATGATATACAGTCTGGTGACAGACGGACAAACAAACAGACAGACGGACGGACGGACAGCTGAGTTGAGCTTAGTAATAGGGTCCAGTATTACAGAAACCTAAAAAGCAGCGTTGCTTCGCCCGGGCGAATAATTTTATTATACCATCGATAAAATCTATGAAATCATCTCCATAAATTAATAACCTTACCTTAGAGAATAAAGAATTTAATTGCTTATTCGCATTGTAGTAAGTTCCCTGTAGTAGATACGCGCGCACTTGTTCGCAGACCTGTAACAAAGTCGACAAATCTATACTAATATTATAAAGAGGAAAGATTTGATTGTTTGTTTGTTTGTATTGAAAAGGCTTCGAAACTAGTGGACCGATTCGAAATTTTTTTTTTGTATATGATAGCTACATTCATGAGGAAGGTTATAGGCTATCAAGCATTGCGCTACTATTCTTAACGCGGGTGAAACCGCGTGGCATAGTTAGTATGAAATAAATAAGTTACCAATCATGTAAAGAGGAACCAATTAAATGATAATCTGTATAAGGCTTCAGCTGTAAACATTTTAAATGCCTTGTTAGACTAGATCGATGTGTCTATCTATCCATTCGAAGAAATACGGTAATGATTCTAAATTCATCATTTAAATTTCTGCCCCGCCGGGAATCGAAGCCGGACCCTTCGCGTGGACTGGCATGGTAACCACTTAACCACATGGGTCGTCATGTAATGTAAGATGTTTCACCTGCTGCTCATCCAAATGCCACGCATGATGGGCGTCAGGTGGTGGCCCAGCGGTGGGGTCGGGCGCCCCACAAATCCTGTTGATCGCGGACCTGGCCTGCAGCACCTCGTCCGCGAGCCGCTGCGCCGTCGGTAACACCTCTGTATGGTGCTCCGCGATCAGGTACTGGACGAACTTCTGCAGCTGCTGCCTGTCCATTTGCAGCAGGGTTTCTGGTGGAAAGAAAGGTTATGGTAAACAGGATAAGACATAACAGAAGTTGTATCTGCTGAAAGACCATAGGAAGGAACCTGATAAGTAGTGTGCGTTGGTGATAAAAGCTCTCTTCTCCACCTGCACTGCAAGTAGTTTCCACATTGCCAGCTAAATGGTTTGAACTATAGGTATTATAGGTAGGCTTTACAAGTTAACGGAATTTTTTAGGCAGGAAATCTCGGGACGAGTACCTTCCGTCACGGGGCCGGCGAAAGGCTATGTCGGACTCCAGCCGACTAAAAACCTGACGGTATTCCACCTCGCCACCACGAGGGGGAGCCACGGGAACGCTTTCACACACTTCCGCGACTCCACCAGTGGCTGTCCGGTTCGGCTCTCGGTGGGGCCGATACAAAAAGTTAACCGGTAATAGTATTCGGAGTCCTACTTTACGGGTGACACGACAAATACTTGGCCGATTTTTAAACAACCTCACCTGATATAGGAACACGTAGCCGCACTGAATCCGCATTCCGGATGCGGTACAGCGCCAGCGCCACCACATGTTGGCACCAGAAAATGTCGCGTGCGTCGCAACTGCACGTCACGCCTGTTATTTTGCATCTGTGGACGGAATTGCTGTTGTAATCAGAAATCCAGCGCTTTAAAATGGCCTAAAAAATATATAGCGTATAAAAACAAAGACATTGCCATACATTGTTCTATGCCAAGATATTCTCACGAAGACTAAACTACGCGTCTGCGTTACGTGCCATTTGATAAACTTCAAAATCTTATGTTAATGTGTTGTCTATTGATTTGTTATCTATGGTGGCTAGATAGACGAGAATCCACACAAATCTAAAAACAAGGGAAATCTTTGGTTCACAGCCAATAACGGTAGTGATTAAAACACGCTGAGACAAAGGCGTTAAAAATGTCCACAAAAACCCTTGGGCCATTGTTGAATCCGGGACGTGGGCCTGAATGGGCCCTTTAATTATTTATCGACGACTATACATAAAGTCCTTTGTCGACAACGCTTTGTCAACTTTTATAAACCAACAGAAAGACTTGCTTATTTTACGCCAAGTTGCCATTTTAACCTAAACGTGTCAGCTCGTTCTGTTGCCATTAAGAGCATTAGGTAATCTATACATATAAAATACTTATTCCTGACTTACTTAAACCGCTGATCGTAGAGACCAGAAACTTGGGAGGTCGTACGCATCCGATAAGAAAGGATTTTCCGAAATTCTATCCCTAAGATGGTGAAATGCGGAAGCAAAATTTATATGGGACAAAGTGATTCCTTTGTCCAATGTAATATTTATACTCGTATTTTTGATTTTTAAGATTCCCGATTCTAAAGTACACGGGACGATGTCGTGGGGTAGCTTGTAACTTAATAAATAACTTTGATAAATAAAGTAATGTAATATCAGTAAAGTATACCTGTCGAATGAAACTGTGACCCTGTATAATCTCTCGGGTTCCGAGCATGGCGGAACGGGTGCTGGCGCGCGCACCACTCCACTCAGGTGGAAACCTGGAAACAAACAGCACAAAGTTTAATACATCTGATTTATCTACTTACAGCTACTGTTACAGTTCTATACAGGAGTAGCATAGAAGAAAACAATTACCACCAAAAATACAATAAATTCATTAATTATTGACTGATCTTTCTAAATATCGGTAAGCAGACTTATGTATACGGAACCCTGTTTAATTATGGACTTCCCAAAACTCAAGAATGGACTAATATCTTTGCCAAAATACCCTAAAAAAAAAACTCTTGCAGTTTAGCAATCTATACTAATACTATAAAGCTGTAGAGTTTGTTTGTTTGACGCTCTAATCTCAGGAACTACAGGACCGATTTGAAAAATTCTTTTCGTGTAAGATAGTCCATTTATCGAGGAAGGCTATAGGCTATCAAGCTTTACGTTGCAATTTTTAACGCGGGTGAAACCGGGGGGCACAGCTAGTCAAAAAAATATAATGAAACATGAAGGTTTCTGTTACCTACTTATTCCATTTTTTTCGTTTGTCAAATCTAACAATTTAAATAATATTAAACTGTGCCATTAAGTTTCGCAAAGCGCATAAAGTCACGATCCGCCATTATTTGCGACCATTGTTCACTTGTACCATTGGCGTTACAATTATTTGGCATTTCGAGGCCGAATTTCTCTTTCTGTGTTTGCAAAAAAAAATGTTTTGGTAAAAACCATTGGTACGAATCGCATTAATTTTTTGTCAATTTGATACCAATTTTTTCCTGATGCACCGCAAGGGCATTGGGCATTTTTTTACTGAGGATTAATTAGGCTTCAAAACTTGATTCAAACGTGTCCCTTCATAACAAGCCTCAAAGCTTTTCATGAACAATAAAACAGCAAAATGTTTGACAAATAAAAAATATTGCTTTCTTGGTAGCTACGAGTACAAAGCATAATCAACAAAGTTAACATCCGCTCCGCCAGTATGTAGTGTTGTTAAAATTACTTTCAATTTAAGTGTATTTTCACTCAATTTTATGACTGCAAAGTCGTTCGGGATTTGTAAATATTAACTCAAACTTCTCGAGTTTACATAACAAACGCCGACGAAATTATTTTTTACGATGTTTAGCCAAATAACGAAGCAATTATCGGGTACTTTGCCGAATTCCATTTCCATTTTTCAATCAACATTTTAACATTTTGCTACGGTTCACTACATGAACTGGGGCTTTATTCGCTATGACACACAAGGTTCCTTATCAATAACGTGTGGTTTCGTAACGCGCTTAATACATTAAAGTGGGTTCGAAACGCGCCACGCCACCAAAAGTACATTACGTGTGACGCGCCTATCGTGAAAACATGCTTGGAATGCGCGTTATTTTGCGGGGAATTGATGAGGAATAATTATAATGCGCGCCGCGTTACGTGTTTAAATAGTGAATAAGGGTCCTGTCTTTTTCATCATGGAAGCATGATGCAAGACATAACCCATCATTAATTGCTGAACACTGAACTGAACATCTCTCATACTCGTATATGAGGTTTGAAGCCACGCACGTCCAGTGCAGGTTGGTAGACTTCACAAGTCTTGTCGGGTACGCCACATATTGAATAGAGTTCTCAATTCAAACTGCAAAGAGAGCGTTAAGCGTGTAAAATATCATTAAAATATACCAGTAGTACCTATATAGTATCGATATTTCCATGGTATAAGAAAGGCGAAGTTTGAGCAATCGCCCGATTCGTCAAGCTTTGAAATTCGAACACGTTTGTTGATGAAACATTTTTTTTCTTATTTACATTTTTATTAATAATTTGAAACTACTTAGATTTGAAAGGTGTATGAGGCCACTTTGATGCGTTCAGCACGTTCTGTATTGCTCAATTTGAGACAGAGAAAAAAAGATTTCTTTTTCACATCACGTTGTAGGCAGTACCTGGCACTTGACCCTTTTTTTATAGCAGCCAATTTAGAATCAGCCTTCGTATGGTTTATTTTCGTAAGCCTTAAAAATATGCAAAGCGAATTCTGACCAACAAACGCATGTGGGCGACCGCTAGTTAATATTTTCTCATTGTCAGCAAATAGATTACTTTTAAAACATTCAATTATTGTACCATTCAGTGCGAAAAATCGAAACCAATCAATACGAAATCGCACGACTAAATGGAGCACTTCTGTTCTTATTGTTCCGAACAAAAACGAACCGATTTGTAAAGGAATTGCGGCGTGCATTCACTGCGGCTGGGCGTGTTCTGTTGCGCAATTTTTATTTTGAGTTAATAAAGTAGAAGTTAACTCGAATTTCGAACCGAAAAATCGTACGCACGCCTTTCAGTTTGATTACGAGGACGGAAACGCACTGACACTCGAGAATCGAGAAGAGAATTACCTTTGCCAGGTTTTTAAAAAAAAAACTAAAAAATGGCGGCGGACGTTAGCACAGCTGCTTGCGCGGCGATTTTTATTGCGATCGATTCCTTATCGGAACGCACATACTAGTAAAACGCAGCTGATCATACACGCGTACATGGCAGAAGCTATTAGTAGACGTTTGTCTAATATGTTAACGACCTTTGATACTATATAAAATTGAATCACGACACGTGTGAAGAGTTACAGATATTTCACTATAATGCAAGCACTCAGTCAGTAGCGGCTAACAAATACCGGACGTCGAACAAATAATTTTGTGTAATAAACAAATTTTTCGTATTCTACAAGTTGTATTT
The DNA here is from genome assembly GCA_018231305.1 of Noctuana lactifera. Taxonomy (NCBI): domain Eukaryota; kingdom Metazoa; phylum Arthropoda; class Insecta; order Lepidoptera; family Hesperiidae; genus Noctuana; species Noctuana lactifera. The sequence goes on along the minus strand of DWAV01002294.1, from coordinate 6,026 downwards.
TAGGTTTTTAAACTCGAGATTTGTAAATTAAACGGTCATCGGTCATTATTATCAAAACAGCACAAGAATCCGGTTTATGTGTTATATCGATAAATTATATTAAGTACTTACTGAAATCATCATGGAAATTCATTTTCATTACCTCCTTTGCTTGCTTGGAATTTGAAATAATAATTAGGTATGTACAATTAAAAACGTATCCATTTCAAGTCGCTTATTAAAAACTGTCCTAATTAGGATGTACCAACAGAATAAGCTCTGTTAGATGATGCGTAGAGATGGCTTATTAGCTTACCTTTGAACGTCTGTGAAAAGACGTCTTGTGTTCAGGAAAATGTGAAAACTTTCATAAATAAAACGCATTTTCATAAAAAACAGTAAAGAACCTATATTACATTGAATTGAAGAGAGTTCAAAATCCGAAAAAGAATCTTCACAGAACGTGACGGCCCGCAAACCCGCTGCTCCAATCGATACGTTCTGAATTCAAATTTCAAATTCTATGCTCGTTGTTAGTCAGCTATGAATTTTTACCATACAGCCACATACAATATGAAATGGCATACAGACTATTAATATTAAAGTGACGCGTCAATATAAAAGAGGTTTTTATAAAGGAAGATTCCATCTAAAATATGTATATTCAATTATTCTTTCGCCTTCAAAAATATGAAATATCTACAGCTGAAATATTAAATTACTGGCTCCGTAAACACATTTCCGTAGAATATACAGAAAATGACTACCGTATTTCTTCAACTCATCTGCCCACGCAACAATTTTGTAACAATAAAATTACTACCTAGTAGTGTAGTAGTACGCTGAGATAGTCTGACCTTGCAGCTTCAGGTCAGATGAGGTCAAGGCACTATATTATTGCATATAGACGTCAGTTATCTTTGACCTATGACTGCCGCTTATCTTGATACACTAAAATAGATTTTACTATACAATTTACAGGTCTTCGCAAAATCATTTCTTATCGAATGCCTACGTCATACAAAGGACACATCCTCCAAGTTTCAGGTCTCAGGACAAAGCATTTTATATGTATAGAAGATTTTTTGTTCAAAATGTGTACTATAAATGCAGTAAGTATGCAGTAATTAAGGGCATGGTCCATTAGTATGCGAAATTAAGATCTCGGTTAAGCATGTCCATGATACACTTCCGCGTTAAGTAGGTAGCATACGGTAGGTATTCCTTCTTTGTCAGTACTCAGTGATTGGATTTGATTCAAGTAAGTTATATAAAGCCTCGATATTAAATAAAATCTTAGCTCCTTTGCAAAAATTTACAATGACATCAAGAATAAATTATGTTGTCAGTATACCGTGTGTATAGTTGACTGTGGCCCCCGGTTTTACCTGCGTTAAGAATTGCAACGTAACGCTTGATAGCCTTCCTCGATAAATGGACTATCTTATACTAAAAGAATTTTTCAAATCGGTACAGTAGTTTCTGAGATTAGCGGGTTCAAACAAACAAACTCTTCAGTTTTATATTATTAGTACAGATTATGTAAGGAAGTTTAATCAGTTTATCCTTACAATTTTATTCAGGAAAAAAAACCGGAATAAAAGATTACGAAACTACACAGCCATTTAAAATTGCTAACGATAATCTTCATGACTTAGAGAGCAAAGAATAAAACATTTTAATAATCAAGTAAGGATACTTAGTAATTTTATTAGCAACACCAGAATAAATAAAGTCGATAGTCGTGATCCTAATTAACACTAACTCACCTCATCGTTTTGCAAATTACAGGTAGTAATTTTTAAAATTAACATCACGATCGGCAAGGCGAGATTTAATTACCTACTGGTAAAACAACATTGTTTTGCCAGCGCGACAACATTGTCGCGCTGGCAACATTGACAGAGGCTGGAATGATCGTGACTTGTATGACGATAACATCTCTGACTGCTTTGCTAAGCTTTGACTACATCACATCGCAGCTGCTAGTTACCAATATTATGCTGATGTATGCCTCATAGAATAAGAAATCATAATACTACTATTGGATTACTAAATATTGTTAAAATACATAATTATATTATATAGGTTTCACTAGTATATTTGCAAATCGCTACATAGTATAAGTAGCATTCTCTATCCCCTATATCCCTGTGTATGCTTAAATCTTTAAAACTACGCAACGGATTTTGATTCGGTTTTTTTAATAGATAGAGTGATTGAAGAGAAAGGTTTATATGTATAAACGTTCACAGTTTTTCTGTAGTGTATTTAGCACCAGTATAATTTGCTGATTTTGAGGCGGTACGAAGTTCGCCGGGTCAGCTAGTCTGATATAAAAGATTCAAATAGCTTTGGATAGTTCGTAAAGTTCTACCTATATAACCCATTTTGTAAATATAATCGAAATGGTACCAATTCGATTGTTAATGGCGATAGCACGTCTTCGCCGCGAAACTGTAGTAGCGGAACCGCTGAACTATCCGCACACGTTGTCGTTTGTATGGCGCGCGGAACTCTAGCAAAATTGCCTGTTCCAACATCAACATTTATCTATGGAGCTCTGTCGCGCCCTAATCCGCCGATCTTCTCCGATACCCGACTACATTTCCGCGTACCGCGAAATGATAGCGGAGATGCAGCCGGAGCCAGAGCTGATCGGCGGATCAGCGCGCGACAGCTGCTATCACAGTTTCACGGCGGAGACAACTGACTTATTCCGTCGAGAAGGTTCTAAAACAGAGCTCCTTGTCACTTGATTGTTCTGTTTTAATTACGCTTAATTCATTCGTCTAAATCGTAAAGATTAGAGGACATCCGAAGCTTTAGAAAGTTGAAGCTTCTAATCGAATCTCAATTTTAAATAAGGACCGCTTTCACAACACTATTATTTGTTTGTCATCGAAGCGCCATATTTCACACTTTATAGAGGCTTGGGTGAAATCTTTCTTGATGGACTCAGATTATAGCTTGCAGATGTGAAACGTGATTGTAACGCGTTATCGTAAGATGAAAAAGATGGTTATCGATCAGCTCATATCTCTAAGTTTTGATAGAGATAAGGTAGGGACGGACAAAGAAATAGTATAAATGTTCTTTCACCGGTGCTAGTTCACGGACAACTAGCGCTATGCTGAACGAAATCCATTTCGTGGTGTGCGGCATACAAACTTATGTGCTACACTTTTACTGTTTTGTCTTCTGTATTTTAATATTTTTATGTTTGTATGCGTGCTACATCGTGAATAAATATTTCTTATTTACCTCTATCATACAATTTCTAGCATGTAGCTATAAACTAAGATTGTTATGTGATTGTTGTAATAAGCATAATAACAATTACTCGTAATTTAATGATACCGGAAGACAGTGAAATGGCGTCGTCTTGTGTCGGATCGGAGGTCAAAACACACTTTGGGTCGCTGAGCCAATAAAGTGAGTGTCTGAGAAAATTTCCTGACACCAGTATAACATGACACTCAATGTAAATTTAAAGTTTGAAGGCAAAACTGTAGCTAATGACCGTAATGCCCGTAAAGCGCGCTGCGCCCTGCTGGTAGTGTGGATTCACTTCAAGACAGACATTTTTAAAGTTTGTGAAGAGAGGACTAAAACAACTGCCATCGCCGCTTTGAGAAATAAAAGGCAACCTATTTGCTACCTTCAATGTCTTCAACCATAAAAATACTTTACATCTGCAGTATACTTCGTATGGAGTGCATAAAGAAACTCTTCCCGCTTAGAACCGAGTGTCATAAACGGACCGAAACCGGTAATTTTTGGGCAAACGCCATAAATTTGCGGGTAATAACAGTGAGCGTGGGTTTGTGCGCTATTCATTTTTATTTACGACTGTACTTGTTTCACATTCACTCCGCTTATAAGTTCTGTGCGCGAGTGTATTGCGTTTTTTATAATATAATTTTTTATTCCAGTGCGTATCTGTTAGTCGGGTCGGTCTTTATTGTTCTTTGTTGTGGAAATTGATGTGGCCTTGTTCAAAATTTACTTTATGGTTAGTGTTTTTGTATACGCGGCAATGTTTTTTAGGTTATAACTTGTAATACCTACTTCGTAACGCGCTAAATATTTTTTGTTTATTAACGCCTAATTGTACCCAACCAAAAACCTCTAATTTCGTTCATCGATATTAGGTACGTACTATCGTTGGAAGAGCTGATACACTTTATTTAAACAACGAATGAAAATTCGATCAGTCACCTCGTATCGGATCATTTCGTTTATTAACATATTTCTTCAGAGTTCAAATCAGATGGCCCACTTTCGGAGCACGCTCAAGATCGTCGACTGTGTGAGTAACATCGAGGTTCAACCGGTTTGTTTACATTAATCACAGCTGTGTTGGTGTGCACTAAGCCCGCACTTCGCTGTGTGAGTCATGTTTCTACGTCACATTGTTTACATCGGCGGTAGTGTGCGAGCGTGCAGACAGCGGGGTCGAATTGTGTTAGTGTGACTGTATACGTCACTCGGGCAGCGCGGCACGTGCGCGTGTGGGTGTGTTCGCGTGCCGGCGTGACGTCACAGCTCGTTTCGTCACGAACGCCCCTGTGTGTGTACGGTACGTAGTTCGTCGCGCGTCAGTGTGCGTCGCTGTCAAGTCAATGTTACATTTTTGTGACCTTAACCGCCAGACACTTCGTAATGCCTGTCCTTTACGTAATTGTCGGGGCTAATTTCTTATCAGTATTAGCCAATTAGGCATATAATATCTGGTTACTACCTAAACTGTATTGCTAATTGGCTTTGAGGTCCACATTTTTTGGGATTAATTGAGGACTCATTTTAATCCAAAAACATTAATGTACTGACATTAGTTGTATTTGTTCTTTAATAAAATAGTGTAATTAATGCTCTTTTTGCGCTATTTTATTAATTGTTATCGTCTTTATGCGATCATAGATAACTTAAATAGTTGTCTACTTCTGCGTTCGTTACAATACAATATAATAAGTCCCTTTATTTCATTTGAATCTCGGGATGTAATGCCTAGTAATTTTGTAATTTTTAATGTATACGAACACTTCATGTCCACAAAATTATAAGTAATTACACTAGCTTATTCTGGCAACTTCGGCCGCGTGAACTTGCTCTAAAAACCGAAAATATAGAGAAAACTGCATATAAACTTTCCACTATTTCACCCGTTTAGGGGTTGAATTTCTAAAAAACCTTTCTTAGTGCTCAGTTACATCATGAAAGGAACCCCTGTACCAAATTTCAAGTTTCTAGGCACAGTAATTTCGGCTGTGCGTTGATATATAATTTAGTGAGTCAGGTTTGCCTTTTATATTGTATAGAACATTTTCATAATAAAACCGTGGTCACCTTAGTTGGTGTTTGGCCAAACACAAAGATCACACGACACGACACGCACATGCAATAAAGAGGAATATGTTGCGATTGACGCTAATTTTTGCTTTGTAGAAAAACACTTAGAGGTCATTAAACATAAAGGAATCATAAACTAAAAGCATAAATTATAGTTAGGTACTTAATAAGCGTAAACAAAAGTTCTGCAAAGCAAGACAAAGAGGGAAGCATCTTCGACAAGAAGGCATCGAAAAGCAAGAATCGTGGTGGTCCCAACACCGGACGAGAAAATGGCGGCAGTGCAGTGAAGCATTATTTCGGGCGAGGGGAGCGGTGACAAGTGTTCAGACACATCTGCGCTGCTACTGTCGCGAATCGCTCCTAGGGGATCTGTGCACATGACAAATTTGATCCTGTTTCGATTTTAGGGGGCAGATTATTAAAAAAAGTTTGCATTGGCGCTTTTGTTGCCATATTTTAGAGTTGTTTTTTTTTTTCAAATTGTTGTCATTGAATGACTATTTGTTATAAGGAAGATAATAAAAAGGAAAAAATAATAAAATTTTAGCTATTTTGTTATATTCTATTAAACTCGCGAATCCACTGAGACTTTTATCTTCATTGTTTATGTCAAATCGAGGAAAGTTTGAGTATTAAGAACGGTCGTAGGTGTAAAATTACTCTTAAGAGTATTGAGCTGGTGTCTTAAAAGC
>DWAV01002293.1:0-11425 GCA_018231305.1 Noctuana lactifera | reverse complement strand
TAGATCTTACAAACACATTAGTATTATACCAAATTTGAGATATTCGGATGTTTTTCTCGTCCTCACCGACCCTCCTAATAATCTCTCGTCTGACCTGGAATGCCTCCTGGCAGCCCACAAAGAGTTCTAACTCTGAACTAAATTTGTTTAACGTATTTATGTGTAAGCAATTCAGTAGAACACAACATGGCTAGTGGCTAGCGAGCAGGCAGCATCTCAGCCAGTGTCAGCGCTCGACCGTTACGACGCGGCATCCGTTACCGGCGCGTCCGATCCCGCTTTACTGTGACACGCCGATATTAATATAATTCCGAACATCGCAAATCGATGGCGAACGTGCACACCAATGTTCTCCATCTTGTTAGGTATAACATGTTAGGCTGCGGGCTCGGGCGCGCTGGCGCTGGAGCCGCCGTCACATAAATACGTGCGATATGTTGCCGGACTGTTACAACCAGTTCAATATGGGCAACGGTAAATCAATACGTAAATAGGGTGTTCTTTGAAAACTTTCATTTTATTTAACTATCGGATCTTTTTACAAAAGAAGGCTTAATATTTTTTATTTTACCACATCAATACAAATTACAAGACAAATGTCTGTCTCGCAATATAGATTTATCGATCCATTAGAATTCAAGACTCTATGTAGAGTAGTAAAAAATTATTCTGGGACAAAAATAATTTTTAGGTCGTGATTTCTCAACGTTTATTATAACTATAGTAGATATAGGGTTGCACGGAAAGCTCCAATAATAAAGCTCATTATTTTCATTCATCATTTCTAGAGCAGTTTGATAAAAAGCCGAGTGTAGTACAAAAACAACTGTCAGTGTGTTAACAAAGGACAGGTCCCGCGCAGATGGTGACAAGTGGGCGTTATTATACCCCGCGGCTCCTCTACGAGCACCGCGCACTGTGGCCCACGGTGGCAGTATTGTACTGTGATCTCGTGAACAATACTTCGCTCATTATAATAGGAATACCATGATTGATAAATTCATCGGGATATAAGAAAACTTAAAAAATTATTTCATTTAGTAGATTAAGTAATTTAGTAATTAAGTGTATAATTTATTGGATTAGGGCATAGAATAGTATTATGAAGGCTCTAAGGCTGTAATGGGTAGATATATAGGTATGCGTTTTGTCAATTTTCACTAATTTGATGTTTTACTGAAGGAACAATTATCTTTAATTTAAGCGTGATCGCTTTACTGATCCTTGGTCGCTGATGATCAAACCAAGGTTAAACCCTAAAATCATAAATTGAAAAATACAATTACCTATATGAGAATTTTGGTTAGTCACTAAATGAAAATTAGATTTCTCGATAAATACCTTACTTAGTTATGTAAGATTAGCGCAATTTTAATATTTTTTTGTCTATATGTATTATATAATATAATTATAAATAATCCAATGATGGGAATAACAATACAGTTGAGGGAAAGACCTCTGAAAGTACTGGGAAAAGTCGAGCTCTACCTCGTAGGGTGGCCTCCCTACAGCGTCTAGAGCTGATCCGCCGCGCCCCGACGCAGATGGGCGGACAATTTGCGAAAACATTATAACCCCCGCGCTCGCAGCACAATATGTTGGGGTTTTAACCGCAATCACTTGTAATTGTCGTGGGAATCATTGATATATTTGACTGCCATTATACAAGAAGTGTTGGAAAATTGAAATTTATTATAATAGTTACATACGAGTATATAATTTATAATAAAATATATTAAATTTATTTTATTTATTTCTACGTCATTAAATGGTAAATGTGCAAAAAATATAAAGAGACTAGACTAATTTGCTTGCAACTCTATTTATAAACCGATGCTGGGCGTGGGTGTCTTCCCACAACCCAGGAGGCCCGGGATCATATTATATCACACTGCTACAATGTAGATTGGTGGAGCGATTAATAGTAGCAGAGTAATAGGTAGAGAACTTGTTATTAAATTAAGTAAATAATTACGAGCGATAGTTTCACTGACGTTATTTTTAGCTGAAGGAAAATAATACAAGTTTAACACAGATATCGTACAGTTATTGTTAAGTACAGACACGCATCACTTAATATGAGTGAAAGGCAATTTCCCCGCACGCTAATGCGCGGCGTGACGCCGGCGACAGCCCGGACGCGGGATAACCGTTACACTAAATGTGCCTAGCTTACTATCAACATTACTGCGGCTGATGTTCGCCAAAACTATTTATTTTATTTTATATAGATGAGAGCAACAGATCTTGAATACGCACAGGTCTGAAGCTTCATGTTAAGTAGTCACTGCAACCCATCGTCGCGATGCAGAATTAATTGCACTGAAACCTTTGTTCTTTATGTAACAAATATAGTGCAAATACTCCGAATTAATTATTATTTAAATACTTTTATAAACAAATCTATAATGCTAATATTGCTATTGATACTCACGAATGTTATCAACCTTGTATCATACCTAATTCATTGTGTACAATAACTGATTACAATTGTATACAACTACGATACTCCATTATCATAAATGCGCAAAACACTGCATTAAAAATAAGATTGCAGTTGCGAGCGATTTCCTGAAGAATGCAGATAGCAGATTGCATCGGTAACGCCGACCGGTATTCAGTGCGGAATAATAAAATTAGGAACACCCGTGCAATATTCTTAACACTTACATCTGCCATTGCTGTAGGTACAGACTTAGTAAATAAATAAATTACAGTAGCTTCGTGCAGCTTCGGCATTGTCAGCTTATAAGAGTAGCTCAGTGTATAGTGTCACGAGTAAAAAGTCGCTTAAACAAGTGATTAGTTCACTGACTGATTTATATCAAGTAATATTGTTCTTTATTGTTTAAAATAGTAGCTTGTTTTGAAACTTTAAATCAGTAGGTATAGTAATCCATCTGTGTTTGTTGTGACTCTACGAAACAAATGAATGTTTAAGACAAATCCATTAAAGACCGCATAAAATATATTATTATTATTAAGACCCACTACGACTACGATATCGTACTCGTAGTATCACAAGAGTACCTAAGTCACAACAAATACCTAGGAAATAAATAAATCGACACGTGTTTATCGACAATACTTAAAAAAATAATCATTAGTAACTTCGACATCCGAACAGTTAAATTTACCCACACACATGTAAAGCGAGAATTTCAGAAGCGCGGTCGCGACAGTCATGGACGATCGCGAGGACCAATCAGCATAACCCGTAGGGCTCTGCTTTACATAAAGCGCATTCAAGTACATAGCGAACATGCACATAAACCCTGCTAATGGTACAGGTAAATAGCGCAAAACGTTTCCGCTAACGAACAGCTCATTGAAACACCTCGATAATGAGGCTACACTTTATTCAGTTAGCGCGTAGCTCGTAACACACGGGGCATTAGGGCGCAACTAATGCCCGTTGTCGCGGCGACTAATGTAGAGTCGCGTCCATCCATCGGCCGGAGGGCGATAGTTCGTGGTGCTGCGACACGCCGACACCGTCCTGCGATACGAGTACCTTCGGTGACATAGAAGAATACTGACGAGCAGTGCTTCAGCTTTATAGAATACGCTGCTTGACTGCTGATTAGCTTTATGTGTAACAAAAAAGTTAATGTCCTTTGTCCCTGTCGCTGATGGTACTCATATACCAAGCAAAAGGTCCGTCATTCAGTTGCCAGTAGTCTTTCTGCACCTAGTAATAATTCAAAGTAACAAAGAGTACTAAATCGTTAAGTAATTAAATTAATTGTATTACATACTACAATTAGAGAGTTTAAAAGCGATGAAAAAGCTCTGTATATCACATTAATTTGTGATGTAGTTTTTACAGTTGCCTTCAACCCTTTTTTATGTCCCACTATTGGGCACGGATCTCTCCCCACAACCGGGGAAGGCCTGGAGCATAATCCACCACGCTGCTCCAATGCGGATTGAGTTTTTACAGTGCATATACCTAAAGTAGAACTTCATGGCGTTTTATTCTTTAGAAAAAGAGAAATCTGCATGATCGTCGAGTTATCTCCTCGTAGGTAAGTCTAATTTTAAAGGTTTTGAACTTCTGTTCATTACATTAACTACGGCACAGCGTTGCTACTCGTAGGTGTGAGCCCGCTCGTTATCGCGACAGGCAGCTTTGCCGACGATTCACTATTAGAGCAGGGATCCGCTCGTTTGTCTGTCACGTGGCGACACGGCCCACGGCGTGACACGACGGAGTTATTGCAGCCCTGCTACTCCCGGAAGCTCGGGAGCCATGGTCCACGCGAGCATTAACATTTTATTCAAACCGTGGTGGGAGCACGAAGCCATCGTTAAATTTATCCGAGGAATATCGTATGAGTTCCACCTGCGCCCTTACACGCCATCTGATTTCGTATTATGAGCTACTTAACTGTGGTTGTACTCGTATGCACAGAAATGAGTAAGCAGTGAACTTATTAAAAGTAAAAAGTGAACTTCTTTGGTAGTTTCTCTTCCAAATCTGCCATGTTTTTAGTTAAACATGTAATTAAACACAAACAAAATTAATTAATACGGACTGTCAGAAACTTAAATACAATAACAACTGTAGCCAAGATTTAATCAAAATTTGTAACGCGCGATCCATACGCGCAATTGAAGGTTTCAATTTTTAAATAAATAAATTAAATTCTAATAAGGTTTTTAAATAAAAACCTTTAGTGAATAGGCAGGTATGCGATCATTTATCAAAACAGACTTCAGATGGATATTCGCGGGCGCCGGAGCGGCCCGCTCACCTCGTAGCGTGCTAAAACCCTCACGACCTTACAGTTAATTACGCATTAAATGCAGGTGTTTCTGCATCTTAGATTAAAAGTGGTTTTTTTATTCCATATACCCCAAAACTGTGAGTGTTGTTCTGCAATCTGAAGTATTTACTCGACACATAAGAGTTGGTACGAGTATAATAATATTGCCCATATCGACACTAAAATTCATAAACAACTATGTAGTTGTTTGTGCATTTAAGTTAAGAGTACAAAATAATGACTCAATCTAATAAATAAATGTAGAAATTGAATATAAAAATCGAAAAGCTAAAAAATAGCGTCCATTATTGAATTAAAGCTACTCATTATTATAAGCGTTTTAGCTCCAATTTAGACGCCGTCTCCATCTACTTATGCTCCGAACAGGATTGCTTTACAACACGCAGTATAACCCTCCTCATATCGCAATAAAATTACAAGCGTAATATAAATAAAAGTTTATAAAGTTATATTTTTATTTGAGATTGCCGATACGAATTAAAGCACGAGCTGTAAATCCACAAGCGGTTGCGCGGAACATTAATAAATGGTGCGGAATAATAGAAAATGTAATACGAGCATACGCTATCTGGGAGATTCATTTATTGCCGACCTTTAATAAATAACGATACGGAGCCCTGAGTAATGAGGGAGGAATGTATCGTGATCGGGATTACGGCGATTGCGGGGAAAAATAATCGCCAACGCAGCCAGGTAGGCCCGTAACTCGAGCCGCTGCGCTGCGTCGCCACCGTCGCCATCTGCCGGCCCATGCCTGCCTCTGCGACATTCTGAGCACCGATGTAAGGTTATAAGGCATGAATATTTGTAGTTTACGAAAAACAATATTCGAAATCGAACATATACAATATATACATACATCGACTAGTAGCACCCCTGGCGTTTCCACCGTCAACTAAAAGTGGATCGCAGTCACTGCTCCTTTTCATATTCTATTGAAACTTTTGATAGTACGAGTTTGGCAATGTATCCAATGAAAGTTTATTCGATTTCGTTTTACGAAACTATCAGAGCCTGTGTATTTATGAAGACGCGCCTCTACCATCCCAGTGAACCGGGTCGTAACCAAACTCAACGTCAGACGTTTTAATTAAGGACGAGGAGGGTGTGGGGTGGGCGAGGGGGGATTATCTCTGGTTAATTCGTCGGAAGGTGGATGGTTGTCGTTTTTTGTCGACGGCGGATTATGCCGGCGATGCGCTGGGAGACCACTGTCGTCGGTCGCAGGTGACCCGCCATCAAAATATGCGGGCGATAAAAGCTTATCACAATGACACGGTTAAATTGGACGGGGCCGCATAATTAGGGGCGATGAATAACCATATTTTCAATCGACTTTGTAGCCATTAGAGGGGGAATAAAGCATTCAATTATAACCACGCTTATTTAATATAATTGTGTAATGTACGAGTATAACTTAATATCGAGCTAAGGTTAGATATAAAATATATAATATTTACAAATAAATTGACACTAAAACATAAATGGATAATTTATAGAATGATATTTAACAAGATTAACATTCGAGCAAATTAGTTCTTAATTAAACATAATTAATGTGAGTGAGAGGTATTTACTTGTAGAGTACGATTAATATTCGTATTTAATTTGTATAAATTGCAGCATCGCCAGCGCCGTATCGCTGAATATATTAAAGAGTCTCATTACAGAGTGGAGTGTATCGATGCATCAGCCGTACGGTCGTTTTGCTCGACGTGTGCTGGGAGTTGTGATAAAATGAGCAGCATTCCTCAACTCTCCCGCGCACTACAGAACAGACTCGTGCCTGTCGTGATTCACTGCAGCTTTGTCTTTGGAAAAGAAAAAACAATGGTTGTATCTAGGATACTTTGTACTCGGGGTCGCCGGTTCGTACGTGAACACGAAATTCACAAACAAACAGACGACACAGGACCGTGATCAGGAGCAATAAAAAATATAGAAATAGCAATAAAAAGCAACTATGAATACGAGATTTATTACTTCTAAAACCAGTTCTTATAGAAAAATACTAAGTGGATGCGTATAGGTAGACAAAATATCCTGATCCGTTTGCGCCGCGTACATGCATATCGATTCAACAAAATTTATGACTCTACTTAATTTACATTCGGAATATTTCGCAGCGTCCAGGCTACTTTCTAACTCAAATAACTTAGTATTAGTCACAACAAGTCAAAATATGTTTGTTGACCTATTAATAGTGGCATTATCGGCGGAGCAGATCCATTCCGGTGAATGAGGCGGCGGCCGCGCGAGTTTATCATGAGTTTACCGCTCCGCGCTGCGCTGTGACTTGCATGGGAACGATCCAATTTTATTTTGCTCGCGTTCTCCGCGAAACTTCGCAATATATCTCGCAGCGGGCGCTCGCAACTTTCTGCCGAAAAAATCGTTAGCGACCTAAAGGACCTAAGCTCGCACTCAACCGCCGCATAATAAATCTTTAGGGTTCAAATTTAGAGTTCAGATTGGGACGTGCGTGTAAATGACTAATGACCATGCAAATTTCCCTGTTTATTTTGACAAATAGCGGTGCGGCCGCCGGTGTTGCTGCTTCGCTATAATGAGGTTAATCCCGCTCGCGGTGAGGTCAGATTGAAATTCCCCGTAACGGTCCCAGGAAATTGAATGAGAGACGCGAAACTCTAAGCATTTCTGGTAAGCAAAGAGCGCTCTCATCAGCGCCATTACGCGCCACATTTGCGAAACTGCGAACCGTAAGCGACCACACGTTAGATGAACCTCTCAGAGTTCTATTACGGTTTAGCGGCGGCCATGATTAAGGGCGCAATTCACTCTTCTAATCATTTCATGCATTCTAGAACAATCGTCAAGATTATTAAATTTGTAGTTTGTACTTCTCAGTCTCAGTCGTACAGATTATACCACGTCAAAATTGTACATAATATATAATGTAGATACAATTTTGGAATTAGTTTACGTTTAATTAAATTTTTTGCAGTAACATAAAATTATTAACACGTCATGTCATGATAACGAGCCATGTTGGGAATATTGTCCGCTAACCTTCAGCTTCATAGTTCTACGAAAAATTGGGTAACCGACAAAATTTGCAACAGGGAGAATCCGCAAAGTAATAACTTATCAGTATCAGCTATTTATACAATAATAAACCGGGTTCATATGACATAAGAGCGAGCCGTGGGCGTCGATAACACACTGGCACACTATGGTATCAGCCGCAGCGGCCACTTGCAACACGCAGGATACAGACACTAAAATTAGGATTTCAAATTTAACTTGAAAAATGTAATTATCATTTTGTAATATTGAACGGGTGCTTTGCTTTTATTAAATTAAAGAAACATTTAAAAAAAAGGATGTTTATCACTATAACATTATGTGGTTTATGGCATGCATGCCATGTAAAGAGAAGACCCAAATATGATCCATTCCTAACAGGGGATTTTAACGTATGGGTTAATAATAATGATAGCAAAACCGTTATAGTAAAATTTTTTGTCCACATCGTTGGAAAACAATTTAAAAAAAAATCTTAATGTTTAAACTGTACCTTCTCGAACTATTAAACTTGATATGAAGCTGTTAATTGCTCCTATCTATTAAATGGAGACACAGTATGTACACTAATTATTTGACACTTAAGCAATCTACATTAAATTAAGTTTGCATAATTTTACATTTTGTCTGTCGGTCGATTAAGTTGTTCGTTTGGAGTAAAGGACAAGTTTGCGCCATGCGCCAACGACCCTAAAATCAAAATTAAAGCATTTTAACTCTGATATGAAACCGCTCCGATGTTATAATCACACTCATAATTCCACTAGGATCCCCTGCTTCGTAGTTACCATGGACTCAAAACATAAACAATCACACAAACACTTAGAAAAGAAAATTTTAAATTTAAAATCAATTCAACATCTGGTCTGCTGAGAATCGAAGCTAGGAAGGGCCATTCGAATGGGGACTACATGGTAACCACTTCCCACAGGTCGACCAAGCAATGCACGCGGCATGTGGTCAGAAGACCGACAGCTGTACGAGTAAGTGTTGTTTACGCTACACAGAGAACAGAATAATGTTCGCGCAATCATGTTTATTACACAGAACTAATGTTTGTAAGAACGAAAAAATTGAGACATTTAGTCCGGTCGTTAACACGGAACCGCGGCGGTGACGTAAGTGTAAAGTTCTTAATTACAGGTAATAGTTTCACACCGTTTTGTAGCGGTTGTGCGTCTGCGGACCGCACTCGTCGAAACTTCTCTAAACATGGTCCAGTTCATTTACCTCATAATTACTCGTTTACTGGTCACATACTAATAAAACGTTGGCGTCTCGCATTTAACGAGATTTAATCGAGCAGTGACGCTCTTGAGCCAAATGGACCCGTTTATCTTCTAAATTACTGGATTTATTGGTACATTTTTAATTACACTATAAAGTGGCATGATCTCTCCTCTCGTTTTGGTGAGCTGTCATGTGGCGGTCAATGATTCCTAGAATACTTGTAGCTTGTATATTTATTATGTCACGTTTTATTACATCGGGTTACTGACTGCAAGTAATCCCTAGGCATTTCTATATATTTCGTTTCAGCCAATGAAATTATTTCATAATTTAAATTTTAAGTACAAAAATAAAAATAACTATTGATCCAAAAAAATTACCGCTGGCTTCTAAAAGGCTACTCAAAATCTTACCTTCGTATTCTGAAAGGCTAATCAACTATCAAATCTATTGTCAAGGATCTGTTGACTTTGATTTGAGTTAGTTAACAAGATTTTAAGTTAGGTTACAATTATTTCTAGAGACGTTTGAACACAAATTACGCTCTCCCGGGGAACGTGGAATTATAATATATTAAATTTAAATATGGTAATTAAAAATTGTATATGTACCGTAAGTACCGTAATATTCCACGAAAGCGATGCAAATAACAAAGTACCTACTAAGTAAGTAACATGTATCTTAAAAACATCATGACGACTCTACGCGAACTGAAGCTTGAATACCGATCGCACCAGAGTGTCCAGGGTAAGAGTCGTAAGAGGAACATTACTATGAAATAGATTTCAAGTACATTTAGCTAAATATGAGCTTAAGTATGTCTGAGTAAGAAGAGTTAGTTTGGACTATTTGAGCAGATATATTTGACACAGCTATTTGGGGACAGTAATTGTACTCTGCATGCTAAAGTAAGATATAACTGATGTAGCTTCGTATATGTAGCACCTCATACGAGGAGGTTCTCGTATATCCAGTGGATGCCGACGTCGATAAGCCACGACGGCTCGATCTCCGCACCCGTTACCGAGGGCAGAAGTCACTGGAAAATTACCAAGAAAATTGATGGTTCATGCAGTCAGTTTGTTCGGACATAATTACACCGGGGATGCGTTTACTAGAGGCCCTGTGCTAGAAATGGTAGTGGCTCATGGGATGCGGGGAATAGCTACATTAGGTACTCGTATAGTATCGTAGTAACTGTAGTACACATAAATTGAAACCGAGCCCAGGAGTGTGCTAGTGCTGTGACTTCATTACTGATAGACATTTCAATAAATATTTCGCTTAGTTATATAATTTTTTTTTATCCTATTTGTAAATAAGATAAAAATTTGTTGCTGATCTTTTAATTAAAATTCGATATCATTTAAAACCCATCTCTTTCAATAATTTTCTTAAACTAGTCACTACCCAATTAATTTTGATGAAAAGCCTACAATGCTGAGGATTTTATTGTTTCGAGTAAAACAAACACCATCAGATAAAACTGAATATAACATGTCGACTTGTGAGTACTCGTATGTGGCAAAATGGTCATCGCATAAACGAAAGGCTATTCCCTTCTGTCTGTTTCAACATGAAACTTAGTAAGATCGCTAGCATAGAGTTCTGCGTCCGCGTGATTAGCGGGCCGCGGCGGGCCGCTCGTGTTCCGTTGCGGACGAGACAGGAAATTACCGCGCAAATTGATGTTGATGCCATTTGCATAGACAGTGCCGGGGTTTCTAGTACACACGTACGCAGCACGTTGCATCGAGATTACTTGGGCGTCCCCATTCCCATTTCCTGAGACCAGCAACGTTACAATGTACCCTTCTACCGAGTGTTTTCTGTATCCGTTCAAAGATAATGAAAGATAAAGAAATCAGTAGCAAACGAGCATGCACAGACACCGACGCGCCAGACATCTGAGATGGTATGCCGATGCGTTACTATTTATAAGAACTAAGATAATCGACTCAATAAAAGTATAATATCGTCTTCAATTGTTTGTTTGTTTCACGGCGGATTCTAAGGGTGACGGTGGACAGCCGGGAATCCTGGCCGAACTGAACAAGTTATATCACCTATAATGTACTAAAAAATTGTTGCGTAGTGCTTATTTATCACCATGTAGAGCACACAAGTCGGGCTGAGCGGGTATCGAGGCCACTTCCGCGCGATAGGCCCTTCCGCCCGCCGGCGCCTCTCGGCCTTCACCAGATACAAATATTAGGATAATGCAGAATTATATAAAATAGATACCTAAATATTATGCTCAGTTTTAAAACTGACATGTCAATTAACAAATTATAAGAATCGATGCGATTTCAGAGACGGAAATATCTTAAATTGTATCTTAAATGTTTTTTATTTAAAAT
>DWAV01002292.1:0-11438 GCA_018231305.1 Noctuana lactifera | reverse complement strand
CCTTCCTCATGAATGTAGCTATCATATAGAAAAAGAATTTTTCATATCGGTCCAGTAGTTTCGGAGCCTATTCAATACAAACAAACAAACAATCAAATCTTTCCTCCTTTTTCCAAAAAAATAAACTTTCAAAGTAACTTTCAAATTTTAAATGTTATACATAAGTAGAAGTAGTTATCGTGTGAATAAACTATTACTCTACAATCTCATACCACCATACAGATTTCATTTTAATTTAAAGCGGCCAGTAGGTACGTTAAAACGGCAGTTTTATATGAGAACCCTAATAGGTACCTACACCCTTAATAAGACACATTTCCACAGTCGTGTTTTTAACGTGATTGATAAGTTAACGCAGTCACGTTGTACCAAAATACAAGTGAGCCACGTGATCACGTCACCTTCTATCACACATGCTAACGTTTGGGAAGCAGACAAAAAACGAGGAAAATCACGAAGCAGCCGGGAGGACGGACGATTGCCGATCCCAAAATATGATTTATAGATCGGACGTCATCGCCAATGCGCTTTCTATACGTCACGGACGTGTCACTGCCTCGTCGCGTTGGGGAACGAAGAAAAATACGTTTCAGTGACGACTTGTATCCATCGGACCCTAATGTTGCGCGATGACAAATATTACCTATACAATCTACAATCACCATTATTAGAAACAGGCAGAAAAATTATTTCGTCGGTAACTTGATAAGATAGGAATTTATTCTGTAATATCCACCTACCGACCTACACGACAGCACTACTGGAGTAACAATAGTTTATTTTCAAAATTAGATTGTTACTATTTCAGCCCTATTTTCTAAAGTCGATCCCTTCTCTATTTCAGATCTAGAAATCAGACATTCTCCGAGTTGTACTCTCAGTTGTAAGTAGGTATGTCAACCTATTGTAACTATTGAATGGATTGATTGATTGCAATGTAAAAAGTAATTCAGTAATGTAAAAGTATTCAAAATAAGTTTGCAACTCACCTTTCCTGAGAGTTAGGACTACTTCATTCCAATAGTTATTGACTAAATTGTCCTAAATAGGTAGGTAAACAACGTTTTTTATGTAGTCTAAGGCTATGGTATATTATAGATATATACCACATTACAACAAACGTAGGATGGTAGGTAATAATAAATATACGAT
Source organism: Noctuana lactifera (assembly GCA_018231305.1). Lineage (NCBI taxonomy): Eukaryota > Metazoa > Arthropoda > Insecta > Lepidoptera > Hesperiidae > Noctuana > Noctuana lactifera. The sequence goes on along the minus strand of DWAV01002292.1, from coordinate 10,286 downwards.
ATGAAAAAGCAAAACCTTAACATTTATATCAAATCGAACAATAATCGCTCATATTGTCAGTTACAATACAATTTGTTTGGAAACTCGACGCGTGAGAGAAATAATAACAAATGATTCGCGCCCTAACACCGCCTGGCGTTGAAAGATCACGCCTATTGCTTCTATGTTGATGAAAAAGTTTACCAGCATTACTGCGTAGATAACACTCTCATGAAATGCGTAGAAATACCTATTATCAATTTAAAAATTACATACATGCATCTGTATGGCTATCCTTACTATAGGTACTATTATATAAAGAATATACCTACCTATTTCAACACAGTTTGAATCAAAAATATTGTGTGGGGCTGTGTCGTTACGCAGTGCGCACGGTCGTTTAGTGAAAAGGAAATAACAAAAACAGTGGTATCAAAACCTTTAAGAAAGGCATCTTGGTCCATGCTGGTCATATGGGATTTGATTTGAATAATGTAAACTAAGAATTATGTACGGAAACCGTTTTAAATTTTTCGGTCAAGTACCTACCTAGGTGTAAAAACGAATTTTAAAAATTGGATAGAAAGTTGCAATATTATTTTGTCTTTGTAAATATGAAGACGAACTTATTAAAAAGAGGAACTGATGCCATATACCTAAGTTATAGTTACCTGATAGTGCTTGAGCAAAAGTTGGTATTTATCTCCTACTTTAGAAAGTAGAAGTTGAATAGTACCTATATCAGTATCGTACGTGCTCTTTTTCTCTGTCTATGTTTTTAACTTGTCTCAAGACGTTCAAAGAATGAAGGGTGGAGACACATACGTTATTCTAAAATCATATTAAACTAACGCCATCTATTACCACATCCGTCAAAAGTCTGAGAAGATAGTTCTTTGTAATACATTATAAAAAAAAAACAATTATCCTCAAATTCTTCACGATTTATTTTATAAACACGGCTTAGATGCAAAATTTATTATACTACGTAGTTTGATAGCAAACAACAAACAAGACTTATTTACGCTCAATCTAGTGTTTTAAATCTAAATATTGTAATCGATTTTATTAAATTCAAAGTGCTTACTACGAATAAAAGAAATAATAGAATATAAAAAAGTTAGTTTATTGATATAGAAAAACTCAAACTATTTTACTGTGCGTTTTTTCACACATTTTTTCTTTCTTCAAGCTAAATATTTTTACATAAATTTGCACAAATCTCTCCTACATGGCAACACTAACTTAGCTAAATACATGCTTGCTATTACCGATCGGACAGAATCTAGGTAGGTAGGCATTTTTAAAAGTTCAACGTCATGACATGTGTCATATATGTCATGTGCAGTCAATGTCAGTATTGAATTTAATGTCAATTTTATTGTCATTGTCAATCAGTCGGTTGAATCAGCTAGAGTGAGCGATCGATAATTTATATTTCATTCATTTTGATATTCTTGACTCTTGTACATCTATCCGGTAGGAGTTTCATTGTTCTATAACTTCTACTAAATTCATATATTGTAACTATATTTTTTGAGTGTTTTGTCGCCATATAGCAAATCAAATTAAATCACATCAACGTTACCAGAAGCGGTGAGTATTACAATATTTCAATTACCTATTTTGCACATAAAACGTAAAACCAATTTACTCTGTATGTACAGGTGTTATTACACCAAAGAAATTGTGTTTTCAATCTTTTGTTGTTTTACAACACAATAATATACATGCACTATAGCGAACCCATATCTAAGATGAAACAACCATGCATGGTTGCACGAAACCACTTATCCACCTTTTTCTGCAATACAGCAGCAATATTATATACTAATCTTAAGGTTGTGTTTAAAAAACTATTTTCCTTGCACTAGCCACGTAAAGTACATAGCCACTAACTTTAGGTAGAAAATTTAAAATCTTATTGATTTGCATGTTTTGTTATTCTTGATATAATATTTAGAACAGATTCCAAAATGATAGAATAAATATGCTGCCTATCATTTTTGAATTATCTAACATTTTTAATAAGCTAGCTAGTTTCATTAGTTCGTCTAATCTTTATCTTTTTTTGTAGCATTACTTCTATAGTGCAACCAATGAGAAAAAATAATAAAGGCAATCAATAATTCATAAGGCCATTTTTACATCCCCTTAATATTTGCAATCTGCTCTGCAGTTATTTATCATAGTACCTATAGTTGTTATTATCATTTCTGGTCGGCCGCACTATATTATTATATATTATACATTGCTCATTTATGTTACACCGCTTCTATTGTATTTGCATTTTAATATTTATTTATGCAGTATATGTTTTTCTAAACATATATTATAAATTTAAATTGGCACATATACATATTATATGTTTACATACCTACATAATCATATTCTATGATAAATGTTTGGACGAAATAAAACTAAATAGGTATATGGCTCTGAAAAAAAATAATTTTTTTTTTCATCAAAACAATAGTAATAACTTATTGTAGCTGTTCATGTGGTTTGACCCGTGTTAAAAAAATTTCCTAACATTTCCCTTCACTGCTCTGCTCCTATTGATTGTAGCGTGGTGAAAAGTATACTATAACCAGCTCAGGAGTATGAAAAATAATTGTACCAAGTTTTGTTAAAATCTGTTGAGTAGTTTAGTGTTTTTATCACGGTTATACAGACAGTCAGACAAAAATTTTAGTGATTTTATTTTTGGCATCAGTATCGATCCCTAATCAGTCTAATCACCCATTCATGTACAGAATTGACCTCTACAGATTTATTATAAGTATATTTCATTTAAAGTGGACACACATCTTTACCTGATTTTACCTGCCAATAAAAACAACATTTAAGCTATATTGAAGAAAAATATTTAAAATATGTTTTATTTCACTTTTATATAGTATCTGACAACCATCAACATCATTTTATATTTATTTATTATATTTACTAATTTTAGGTACATCATATTAAAATACAAAATTAATCAAGTGTGGCCAGTATGGCTAACTTCATTCACATACATACAGTAGAAGCTCCTTATTCACAGGGCAAAAATTATGCCAATACTGAAACAGTCAATAAGAAATTTTCATTCATATTGATTTGCAGGGGACATTCCAGGGGGTTCCAAAATAAAAAATATTATTAAAATAAAATACTGAGAGATTTTTACAATAACTATTAATTTAGTATTGTAAGGCTAAGGCGTTAACAGGTTTTGGTGCTTTTAAACAGGTGTTAAGTCCAATTGATTAGGCTTTAGCATAAATAATTTGCTGTTACCTTTTATAATCACAAATATCACAATCTTTTCATAGACAGATCAGATAATTCATACGTTAGAAAGCTTCCAGCTGTATTCTAAAGAAATCTATGCTGATATGATCCTATCAAATCTTCATCTTGTGGGCAAGCAACTCTTGAATGTTGCTTAGATCTATCATTTTAAATGTCTAGTAAGTAAGACTGCTAGTCGTATTCCAGCTACTTTGCAGTTAAAGGTTGAGTTTCTATGGTTCTTCATAATTTTATATCTAAGTCAAATGGGTTGGATTTTTAATATCATACTTATTGGATTCAATTGGATTTATTTTTAACTGGGTCTCAACATTTTCCCCTGCAAATTCTGAAAACATAAATAAGGAAACAGTGAATAAGGAACTTTCATTGTAATAACTCCTAATCTGAGTGCTCTCTCTTAAATATCTATTGTCATGGGTATGGTATAAGTGATTCCAGGAAAAGTTATTGCTACAGGTATAACAATAGGTTCTTTCCAAGAGCCAAATTTATAACTTTATCTAATAGCTGTCCCTTATAAAATATAGTATATGGTATATTTTTTCAATAGCTTAAAGAGTCATTAAAATAAAAAAAAATCTCGTAAAATATCAATTATTGGAAATCTATCTTGTGATGCATGTATATGGTTGTTGTTTATATGCGAACAAATAATATTTTAGGCTGGACCTGGCCAACCTGCCCAACACACTCAATAATAAATGGTTGCATCGGTCTACAGTCGTCGCTGAATCAAATAAAACCATTCACACAGTGCACCCACCAGAGGAGTTCTATTACTAGCAAGACAATAAGGTGGTGAATATGCAACCATCACATATAAAGCAAGGCAACAATGATGGGCAAGTGGGCATGCAACAAGGAATGGTGACAGTACCAATGACAGTAACTTCTAGCATGGCAGGTTCAATACCCTCCGTGATGTCCATCAACAGGCAAGGAACGCAGAATGTAGTAGTAACAACTCAGAATATTGGTTCAGCACAGCCACCCATCATCCCCAACGTGCAAATACTGAACATGAGACCGGGAGCTCCGCCGGTCAGCGCGCAGAAGTCTGTGGCAGCCGTCTCACCCAGAGTTGTCATCGGCACGCCACAAATGGTTGGTACTCGCCCCAACGCTCCGGGCATAACTCTACAGACACTTCAAAGTTTACAACAAGGGCAACAGGGTCACTTGTTGTTAAAGACAGAAAATGGTCAGTACCAGCTGTTAAGGGTTGGCCCTGCGCCGGCTGCCAGCAATATGTCGGCTCCTCAGGGTCAGACCCTTCTACTGTCGTCTGTGCCGGCACTGCCTGGCGTGGCAACGGTTTCAACGAGTGTAGCAAACCCGAGCGCGATGGGCCAGATGTCGACGGGCTCGGTACAGTCACCGGTCGTGGCCTCGTCGTTGGCGACTGCGCCGACACTTCAATCCCAATCCCAACCTCCGACGCAGCCCCAACTACCTCTTCAGACCCAGCTCCCTTCCGGCATCTCCTCGCAGATCCCTCAGATGCAGGTCCAGATGCCGCCCCAACAGTTACCGCCTCAACCAATGCAACCCACTGTTACCACTCAGAAGCCAATAGACAACACGAAGGAGAAGTGCCGCAACTTCCTCGCGAATCTTTTGGATCTGTCTAGCAAAGAGCCGACGTCCGTGGAAACAAGCGTCCGAAACCTTATCCAAGAGCTGATCGATGCCCAGGTGCAGCCTGAGACATTCTGCGAGAGGCTCGAGCGGCTACTCAACGCAAGTCCGCAGCCTTGTCTCATCGGGTTTTTGAAAAAGAGCCTCCCGTTGCTTCGCCAGTCGCTGGTAAATAAGGAACTGTTTATCGAAGGAATTAATCCACCCTCGCCGCACGTTGCATTTTCGACCATACCCGCGCCTGCTCAACCCGTATTGGCCGCCACCAACATTACACTTCCAAAGCCGACATCCAAGTCGGGTGGTGGATCGATCGCCGTGCTGCAGAACATCCCGGTGCACCCCGCGAAAATCAGCGTGAGTAAGGTGGGTTCAGCGACAGTTAACAGCAAGGCCGGCTTTAGTCGTGCGGCAACGAATAGCGCTGCTCTGTCCACCGTCCTCACGCCGGGAAAGTCACTTCTAAAGGACAAAGAAAAGAAGACCACAATGCAGAGTTCGATGCCCTTCGTCGATGACAAGATGGCCGGTGACGATGACATAAACGATGTGGCAGCGATGGGTGGTGTCAACCTGGCTGAGGAGACCCAGCGCATTCTCGGCTCTACCGAGATGATTGGAACGCAGATTAGGTCCGTGAAGGACGAATACTTGATACCAGTGCCAATAATGCAGGCGCGTCTGAAGTTGAACACTCAGCATCACGGACTGGACGACCCGTCTCCAGATGTGGCTGCTCTTGTTACGCACGCTGTCCACGAGCGACTGAAAGACTTACTCGAAAAACTGGCATCTATCGCTCAACATCGCATTGATCACATAATTAAGACAGATGCACAGTACGAAGTAACGCAGGATGTGAAGGGGCAGCTCAAGTTTCTGGAAGAACTGGACCGAATCGATAAGAAACGGCGCGAGGACTCTGAACGAGAGATCCTTATGCGCGCCGCTAAATCCCGTTCCAAAAATGAAGATCCAGAGCAAGCCAAGCTGAAAGCAAAAGCCAAAGAAATGCAGCGTGCGGAAATGGAGGAAGCGAGGCAACGCGAAGCCAATCTAACGGCTCTGCAGGCCATCGGGCCACGCAAGAAGCCCCGCAGCGACACGCCCGGTGGATCCGCCGCTGTCGAGACACCCTCTACATCTGGCACGCAGCCCATCTCTGCGGCCGGGCGCAGTCAGCTAGCTTTGCGGTCGCGCCTCAAACGCGTTAATCTCCGCGATATGCTCTTCCTTATGGAACAGGACAAATCCACATCACGATCTTTGTTGTTGTTTCGAAGCTATCTCAAGTAAATCTGTGCCTAGTATGATGAACAAGGCTTAGCGTAGGTAACTTATAAAAAAATTACATATTACTTCTGTATTTAGCATTTATCTTACATGTCCTATAATCATTATAAATCTTTACTTTTATACTATTTTTATAAAGAAGTAATGTTATTATATTTATTTATTAACATCTATATTAAGTTTAGATGTTACCTTAAATGGTAAATAAAAATACCATGAAAGGTAGACCTGTTGGTCATGGTACCTTTAAATTATGGTACATGTATAATATTTGATTAAAAGTCAAACATATAAATATCGCATAGACTACGGGACCATCAAGTGTTTCAAGATCGGTATCTCCACCTAACAGACTCTAGCAGAGTCTAGGATATGATGTGATGTGTGCAGCGCAATATAACTTGGAGACGAACTTTCGATTTCATGAGCTTGATTATAATAAAGCAAGCAATACAGGTACCTATAGCTGTATAATAAGGTTAGTTCACAATTAGATAAAGCATAATTAAAAAAGAAATTGTGTAAATTGAAATTGTTAACTTGATTTGCTTATCGTTCAGGAAATTTATTATATTATATTTTGTCTACAATTTCCTTAGTGGAAAATTCCCTATAAGCTGCATTTTTATAATAATAATAATAACAGCATTGTTTCAATTTGCCTATTTATCGCTTAAAGTAATATTACAAAGAAAATAATATATTTAAATAAATTGTTTAAAAAACGATCCATCTTGAGTGCGCGTTTTATTAATACTTAGGTTCGAATTCAAGATGGATTTCAATTCTAAGTTCAGTTTATGAAAAATATGGCCCTAAGAATTCATTTCATACGCGTTATGCATGAAAGAAATTTTTAGTGTTTTATATTATATACATAAATAATTAAATTAGTTATTAACAATAGTCATTTAAGTGGCATAACATTTCTTAGGCTTGGATATTGACAAAGACAAATTGCTGCAGTAATTTAAATATTATAGACAATAGAAGTTTTGTTATATTTTTCTATTAGTATGAAAAATTGTTTTATAATATTCGCAAATATATGCCTACTAATTACGTAAAATATCATATTTCTATATTGAATAAAGGTTTAGTATTTAAAAACAAATTTTTAATTTATAAAATTACCATACCAAAATGATTCAAAGTGGCGCATTGTCGCTTGTGACGTCAAGTTTGAGTAATCTACATTGAAACTAATGACGCTTCTTTTTTATTTGAAGATGGATTAGATTTATCAAAAGTGACGTAATTCGCTCTGATTGGCGTTCAACATATAGGGGATTGCCGTATTTTGCAGTTTTTATTCTTGTATTACCTTGTGAAGTAAAAAAACATGGACCATATAATATATATGTGTTGCTATAATACAACTAAGTAGGAAAAACAACAGATATACCTAACATGTATATTTTTGTTGCTATTCCTAGTCTTCAATTGGCTTCAGATAATGCTGTGAATGCTGTCGTGTGATGTAGTTTTGTTGACCTTTTAAAACTTGTTTTATTGTTTAAAATAAAATATATGATTGTATTTTATATTATTGCATTGCATGCAACATGGAAAAATAAATCATAGTCATAAAAGCCATTCTTTAATCTCTTAAAGACAGTAAAACGAAAGTTCTGTTCTGCATGCATACCATTTTTATGTGGGGTCCCCCAGACATTTTCATTATTTATTTGTTTTGAATCAATTTTAGCTTCCACCATGAGGTGGACAGTACACCTTGAGGGAGGTCCAAGACGCGTGAACCACGCTGCCGTTTGCCTTAAGGATACGATTTTCTCTTTTGGCGGTTACTGTTCGAGTGATGAATACAAAGACTGGGAGCCAATCCCAGTACATACACTCAATATCCACACATTAAGGTGGAAACCAGTTACCTACCATCGGTCTGAATTAGTACCATTTCAACGTTATGGACACACCACTATTCCATATGGTCTTAAGGTGATATTTAGTGCTTGTCCCTAAAAACTTTAATTTTTTAAACTACTAACAAATTTGTTTTATATAATTATGTACACAAACAAGATTTGTACCTATATGTTTATGTCTATTAATTTAATTAACATGCATTTATGTAATTTAGTAATGCAAACTGAATTTTTCAGATTTATATGTGGGGTGGGAGAAATAATGCTGTAGCATGCGATACATTATCATGTTTTGATACTGAAAAGTCTGAATGGAGTAGTCCCACAGTAACTGGTACCATACCGCATGCCAAGGATGGCCACTCTGCATGTATTATTAAAAACAAAATGTACATTTTTGGCGGATTTGAATATCTCACTGACCAGTATTCTCAAGAGGTTCACTGCTTGAACTTGGACACAATGGTTTGGACTTTTGTCCGCCCCAAGGGTACACCACCTATTCATAGAGATTTTCACACAGCTGTGGCAGTAAATGATAGGATGTATATTTTTGGTGGGAGGGGAGATCTAAATAGCCCATATAACTCCCATGAGGAATTATACTGTCCTCAAGTATATTATTTAGACACCACGAAGAATGAATGGGTCACATGTCATGCAGGTGGAACTTGTCCCGAAGGGCGTCGAAGTCATTCAGCTTGTAAGGACATTTAACTTTACTATATTACTTTAATATACTGATATACACTGGCTTCTTACTAACAGTTGCACTAAATAACAAAGTACAAGCAAAAAAAGTGATATTATGTTTAGTGCTTAGTGATAAAACTGAATCAATTTTAGTATCTATTTATATTTCATATTAATCTATGTTTGGCAAGTTTTACTTCATAAAAATCATTCTAGATATACTGTGTAAAATTATGGGTCGTTTCACATAGTATGCTAATAACATGTAGCTTAATAAACTTGATTTTTTTTTGCACTTACAGAATCAACAGGACAGATAGAATTTAATAGACGAATTTATTAGAATCTATTATAGGTATAAATTAAATGTAAATGTATACAGTGTTTAAATTGATTTTCAGGGGTGCATAACGATTACATGTATATCTTTGGAGGATATAATGGTAACACTAAAACTCATTTTAATGACGTATACAGATATTCGATCACAAACAATATGTGGCAATATGTGAAAGTATTAGGCCCACAACCCTGCAAAAGAAGGCGTCAGGCGTGTCTGTTATACAACGACAAAGTATATATGTTTGGAGGGACAAGGTAAATACCAATTGCATACTTAGGTAAATATTTAATTGTTATCGCCACCACACATACTAAATACAACATAAAAACACGTTGAACTTTTGCTATCTTTATGACTTATTTAGCTGACCTGATAGACTTTGTATTTTGGAACTCGACCGCAGCGCCACCTACCCGATAAAATAAATAGATACATCAAATTTGAGCCCAATAGAATCGAATAATTAATTGTGTTTAGTTTACCTTATTTTTAGTTATAATTTTTTTAATTAAATAAGTTTGTAATTTTGTGTACGTACTTAAGGTTAAACTTAAAGGTCAATCTTAAAATGTAAATCGGTTATCATATTGAATAACGTGTCGCATTCACTTCACCTTCGCATTGTGATAAAGGACATTTACCTACCTACTACATTTTTAAATAATATTTGTGCGCGATAATAATGTTATAAAAAGTTTATAGCACATAATATGTTTTGTAAATATTTTCATAATAATACACTAAAATAATAATACATTGATATGCTAAGTTAACTATTCAATAACACAATTCCAACTGTAACTTTGATTTAAACTGCGTGACCTTCCTGGAATGTAAATCTGAATAGCTATTTATAACAACCTCAATGGCAATAACCACTTGCTATTGTAACTTTTGTCTGTGCTGATACACTGATTTTAATCTAGTTTTAACCTCTTGGCCTATGTTTCACAAAAAAATACTCTTGGCATAGGTACAAAATGATTATTCGGACAGTTTTTCGAAATCATAATATTAGTTCTAAGTAATTGGAAATAATAGTTCTGAGTAATCGCTTCCGTGCTACGTAGAGCACGGTAAGACGTCAGTCCCGGTTGTTATCGATAGATAACAGTCGTTAAACCTGGTCGGAGGCCCTTTGGGCGGTTTGACAA
>DWAV01002291.1:0-11438 GCA_018231305.1 Noctuana lactifera | reverse complement strand
TAAATTTCTGACCCGCCGGGGATCGAACCCGGGACCCTTCGAATGGTGGACTGGCGTGGTAACCACTACACCACACGAGTCGTCAGATTGCTAGTGAGCGAGTTCGTACTCCGACTTGCACTTGCCCGATTTTCGGGCTGAGACCCTGACCATTATGAGGAGTGGCTCCGCGCTTGTACTCACCCCAAGCAAGTTCCTAGGCACGTAACCCTCCTGACCCGCGTCGTCCCGACACCACCACCACTCGCGCTCGTTGTCGTCCCCCTTCCTCAGTACCTGCAGCCTCGCGCCCGTCTCGAACGACAGCTCGTCGGAGCGCGACGCCGTGTATGAGAATACCGCGTACACTAGACCGTTGTTCATTATACCCAACTTTTCTTGGACACCTGAAATGATTTTATATGGATTAATTGGCTTTAAGAAGCGCGCATAGCCCCGCTAGTAGTGTAGATCGCAAACGATCTCAGTTGATCTCACTGTTAAGCAACGTCGGACGCGGCCGGTACTCGGATGGGTCACCGCTAGCGGAAAACTTTATGCGCGCTTCCGTGCTTCGGAGGGCCGTTAAGCCGTCGGTTCCGGTTGTTATTGACAGATAACAGCCGTTAAACCTAGTCGGAGGCCCTTTGGGCGGTTTGACAAAGTCTGACACGGGTTGGCCACTAACCCGGATCTTCACCAATCCGCATTGGAGCAGCGTGGAGGAGTATGCTCCAGGTCTTCCTCGGTTGTGGGATAAAAACCCGTGCCCAGCAGTGGAGCATAAAAAGGGTTGAAGCAATCTGTAACTAGGTTATCTGGGAAACTTATATGATTATATGGCAATACCTAAGTTATTAAAAATATTTTGGTTGGTATATAAAATACATTTTTCAAAATAAATTATGTACCTATAGCCTATATGTTGACGAGGACTAATACCTATATAACAAAAAAAGTTTCATCAAAATCTGTCCGTTAATAAAATAGTTTTCAGGATAATGTTAAAGTAAATGAATGTAAAAAAAAACTCACTGTATAAATATTCTGAACAACCGTCAAAGCCTTCTTCGTCTTCTTCACACTTTTCAGCAGCCGTTTCATGGTCAGATAGCGTCGTTGCAAATATGCAAGCGCCTGAAATGATGAAACATAAGATATTGTAGTTAGGGTCTTGCATATTAGACAAAAAAACAATGGAAAAACTTTAATAACAAAAGTATGTAAGTCGTAGGTGTTTAATTAAAAGGGCAATGTGATAGTATATTTAAATTTATAAACTTACCATTGTCGACGAGGAATCTCACCATTGGTAAGTTGTTGCACGACGCAGCACAATGAAGTGGCGTCCAGCCATCTGAGTCCTGTGCATTTACATCACAACCTAGCTCTACCAGAAACCTGTGATAACAAACATTACTATCAAAATCCCTAAAAAGCTGGGGGAAAGCATATTGTATTGTAAAAGTATTGTAAGCTAATAAGACGGGAAAAGGTTGAAAATCTGGAATGATTTATTTAATTTAACTTAACCATTTTAGGAATATTATTTGCTTTTAAATGTAAATATCTTTACTGGTTACTCTGGATTTTTATTGTTTAATTCTTAAAACTTGAATGCTTTTGATTTTCCAGTATAATTTTAATTGTACATAGCCACTTTTAATTAATTTGGATATCTTATCATTGTGAAATTGAAATCTATTAATTTCATTTATGTACCTAAATCTTTTTAATTTTTGTGATTCAATTTAATGCTAATGCTAATTTAATAATGAAGTTTTATAGATATGGGCAATATGGGTATATGTATTGGCTTGTGACTCTTGGCTATAATGATACTTACTTGACAATCTCAAAATGTCCAGCACAGATGGCATTGTGTAGAGCGGTAATTCCCTCGTCATTCGCAGCGCTTGCATTTTGCACCTTAAATATAAAAAACATTGTTATTGACTCGCTTAATAAAACTATACAAATATCAAAACATTATATCTGATATTATTTTACATTCGAACTTGAAACTTTTTGCACTAGGATTTTTAAATTATCATTGTCTTATATATATATACCTGAGTGGCCGTCTTCTTGACGAGTTCCAGTTCTCCCTCTAAGCTAGCATCCAATAATAGCGCTAGGGGATCAAAGCTCACTCGCCTAGTTAACGGAGCCTTTCCACCTTGTTTTAGGTTACCTTTCTTTGATCGCCTCAGGACATTCTCAGTTCTCTGAGAATCCTGACCGTTCAAATCCACTGAACTTATTTGCTCCGTTATATCAGATACAACATTTTCTTTACTATCTTCTTGCTTTTCACTTGAACATAAAGATATATTATTATTTAATGATCTATCAACTTCATCCTTTTGTTTCGTCTTTTCTTTTAAGCCATTTTGCATATCATTGGAATCAAGTGTCAAGTGATCCATTTCAGGGAATAAGAAAGCTGGTGGCATTTCAATTCGTCGATTAATGCTAACACTAATGCCATTTTTATTATTATTTATGTTCCTTAGTTTCGGCTGTTCGCTTAAGGGTGGCTTTCTTATTGTTAGTGGACGAGCTTTTATAATCATTTCGTTCCCGCTGCCGCTGTTACTTGTTTCCTTTTGATTCTGTTGTTCACTATCGTTAGAAGAATCGGATATAGGAATTGTGGGCATTTCGGAATTTTGATTGAAAATTTGGTCATTGTTAGCAGACTGTCTCGGTGGTGTCTGGAAGCAATAATATTTGGAGTAGTTATAAGAAATATTTATTTTAAAGATATGATGAATAATTGAGCTGGAAAAACCTTTAAGCTTTATTATTAAAATACAATTACCTTTATGGTGGGTTTAGGAGGTAGAGCCGGTTTCGGTGATTTATCTGTTCCACTAACGTCTGGTGTAGAAAGAGGTGTGCTCGCACTTTGTGGCGGCGATAATAATATGCTTTGTGATGAAGCATTCTGGCCACTGAAGTTAGAGCTCCCCGTACTGGTAGAAAGCCCTGACGCCGTGTTTCTAACAATCTGGGGTTGGGAAGTCACGATGTTACTAGCTACATGATTTGATGATGATACAGAAATACTTTGGGTTTGAACGGTTTGTGGTTGAACTGGTTGGATCTTTGTAGAGGATGTCTGATAAATGGGTGATGGTTTGCCACTCGAGACCTGAACTGATGTGGGTGCTACACTCGATACGGGTTTCTGTAATGAATTAATGATGATGATATTTACAGATGAAGAGAATGCAATAAGCAATGCTTCGGTTGAAGCAATTTCTAGGTGACGAAAGAGCAAACATGTGAGATATACGATAAAACTGGAAATGAAACAGAACTCGTACGAGTACATAGAAAATATAACTTACCCCAAATCCTATCGAACTGCTGGTTGTAGTCGTACTAGACATTAAGCTTGGAGAGCTTCCTTTTAGCACACTACTTTGTTGATTTTTTGCGCCTGTTTTAGATCCTTCATTGTTCTGACTATTATTTTGACTTAACCTAGAGTTTTGTGGATATGCATGATTTTCTTTTCCTTCTTGATTACATCTACTTGAAGAATCTGACTTCTGCAACTGATATGTATGTTCTTGCTGATATGCTGCTTCAGTCTGACTTAGAGGCGTCGCTAAACTTTTGTTTACAACCGACAGTGGTGTTGAATGTACAGTCATATGGTTGATATTGGGTGCATTTTGTTGACTTTGTCCTTTAGGATCTTGACTATCAATATTTTTACCATTAACCTCTGGTTGTTTTAATTTACCATTAGCAGGTGGAAATTTAGTGTTATATGGCAAAGTCTGATATTTTGGATCAGATTTACTAGCAGCAAATTCGGGAGGAAATTCTTGTTCATTAATTTTAACCTCTTTCCCTGTTTGATTACTATTTGAACTGCTTGTACTATTTGGACTATATTGCGGTTGTTTTGGATACTCCGAATATTTACTTATATGATCAAACATTTGTTTCTGATCATAGGCGTTTGTAATTCCTTGCTGAACATGACCGAAGGCGTCGTGTTTATTCGGATATTGCCCCTGATATTGATCTTGTAAGCCTGGCGGCATATGAGTATAGTTGCCATTATATAAAGGATTCATCATTTGTTTTTGTTGTAAATAATGTGCTTCCTGCTGCGTTAAATGACTTTGTATATTATCTGTTTGTGTAAGTTGCTTTAATGGCACGTTATTTTGTATAACATTTTGTTTCATAGCCTGTAAAATAAAAAGCAGATAAATATCCGTGTTTATTTTAAGGGTATTCAGCTTGATTGCTAAGACCATTTACCTGAAAATTTGTACTGTGGCTTAGACTCTGCGCATGCGGTATGTGATTATAAGGTTCGACAGCGGCCACATTGCCTCGAGATTGTTGGTTCTTTGGTTGACTATTAACCCCTGTGCTCGTTGGTGGGTAGTTGGGGAGCTGCTGCATTGGGGTTGGGTTGCCCGTTCTGAAAATTGAAAAATACATCATTCATCATTTTCACTTATATAATCTGTTTTGTTAAATATAAAATTTTATTCCATAATAGGTATAATTATGATTTTGTAGGAGTACCGACCTACCGAGAATACCAACATCAATTAAGTATCTAAATAAGTATTAATATTGTAACATTATGGACGTTAATTGAAATAAAGTGAAGAGCATTGTTCGTAAACAGAAACAATAGGAACTGGGCGAAAAAAATGATCCTAGTGTATAAAATTGGCAGTAAACATTTTACGAAATGCTTCACGATATAAAGCTATTAGCCATTCTATCCCACAAGAAATGCGAACAAGTGGAAAGTTGGGCAATCACGAACCCTTTGGGGAAAGCCCTTATGGGAATGTACGAGGATGGCAATCATTTCAAGGTAATCAGAATTTGTAAGAAGGTTGGCACGAATATACAAATAAGTAACCTACTTGTATAAAAGAGCACAAAATTTTGTACCTGTCTTGCCTATTGCGCCTAAAAATCCAAAATTACAAACATCCACATCTGCTGCTATCATAATAGGTACCGCACCGACCTTGATTGGTAAGTCAATTTTGATTGGTACACTTTGGCTCGCTGACGTGACTAAATTTTCTTGTACTCCTACATATATTTAAACAAAGAAGAATATTCAAACTGCATATAGAAACAGCAACCAGAAAGTAATATGCGTTCGGAATATGAAATTGCTTTGATACAAGCACGTAGCTTGGTTCAATGCTGATACAGCAATATATTAACTCGGGAACAGTGGGAAGGCTAAATCGAGTCTCGTACAATATAAAGGAGAGACGATAACAAGCACCTCATGTATGCAAAGTATACGCGGAATTATTTCGTACATATTGTTATTTTCTATTGCCCGTTTCACGATACAACCATGCACAACGGCTTTCATCCGGAAATATTGTGGAAACTATGTTTGTGGATTATTTAAACAAGAATTTCTATTATTGGAAATTCAACTTTATGGTAGTACATAAAAGGAAGTCGTAAATATAGATGAGTTAGGTAACTCGCTATATTATACTAACACTAAGCATATGTTAGGTAACTCATATAAATCAGTAGGTACTGATCCTAAGGGTCAGGATGTAGATACAGCTTATTATTATTATGCTTGAATTTTTTAATGTGTGAGCTTATCTAGGGGCCTCTAAAAGCCAAAATTCAAGATAAGTTTGAAAGTGCCCTACGGCCGCTATTGCAAAAAAATTTTAACCTTTGCTGAGGCTGTCGGTGTGCCACCGCGAGTTGCCTATTGAGCGCTCGCTTCCTCAAAAGTCTCGCTTGCAGTTCAGAAACCCGTCGGTCGATGCTGCGCATTTCTTCCTGACGTGCACCAAGCGCCGCCCTCTGAGCTGATAGCCTGCCATTCTGCTGCTCGTTTAGCTTGTTTCGGTACTGGAAATTCAAAATATGTGCGTTAAGGTAAAGGGCTTAAAGCGTAGATTGCTGAGAGGTCTATCTCCGCCAGATGTTTTTGGACATTCGTATCTTAAAATAATCAAGTTTAATATTAAATAATAACGTAAATACCTTATGAAGAAATAAAAAACTAAAATTTTATGAAACATGTAGGTACCTACCTACATAGTTACAACTAGGTAAGCATACTTATTCCTAAATGAGTGTGACACATTCCTTCTACAACACAATTTTGAGAGGTACTATCGAAAACCCATTACTATATCCCCGATTTATCTGACCACGAATCCATTCTTGAGCTAAATCAATTCCATTCGAATGACTTTTTCCATGTCAACGCATTCCTATTCGATGTCCAAACCGACTCTATGTTTTTTGCTGTTCCTAGGGTGGCAGGTATTTTATAAGAATTTATATGAATACCACTTATAATGCGGTGAAATAAAATTGTTCAATTTATAAGCAAGTAGCTTTGGGAATACCTACCAAAAACATTTCTGTATGTAATAGCATACCTACGATACATCTTAGAAGTTTTGGAGAATATTTTTATACGAAATACATTTCAAAGATTTATAGTTGTAAAGAGCATGTAGGCCATCGGTTATTAGATTGACATTAAATCACAGATGACAGTCGGTCAGACAGATAATAAACGTGAGTAAGAAAACCGTACTCAAGTGCTCAGATAAGACGGGAACCATATCTAACTTTACATCTAATTAAAACTAAATAATTATACCTAAATGTTTGGAGCCACATAGAGTAAGTTGCTGTGACCTTTAAGTATTTTAGTAATACCTATATAACATACCTACCTACATACATTAAATGTAATAAAGGGAGATACCAAACTCTGCTGTGTCTAGATACGAAATTCTTGAACAAATTTCATCTCAACGATACCTACTTTGTTAGATTGTCATCGTAAATTTAGACAAGGGGCAATTTAGATGGCTAAAATCCGAAGTCAGGTTATTAGTCTCGAGTAAGGGTAGGGGTGCGTTTGATCAAAGAACCGTTCAAATCGGCCCTTGGCTGATTTGTCGACGTCTTCCAACTGATAGGAATATTACCTAAGGGTTATCACCCAATGACGAAATGGTTTAAGATGTTGGGTCTACAACTTTAAACAAAATTAGGAGGTGAAAAACTAAAAGAGTTTGAAATTATTAAAAGTCTTGTACAATTTAATTTACGAGTAGGTATTTGGTTTGTCAACAACTTATCTTCATGAATAAAATGACTTCTTTAGCATAATTAAATCCGCAAATGTAAAAATTATGAGCTCTGGTCTGTTCGACAGTAGAGAGTGGTCAATATTTTCAAGAAAAGTAAAAGACCGTGAGTAGAATTTTTGATGAAACTTACAAAAAACGCTTCTACACTCGCACCTATAAACGCGGCGTAAATGCTTTGTGCACAGTGAAAAGAGCTGGAAGCTTTTCCTTGTTACAGACGTAATGACATTAAACACGTCCTCCTCTCTTGAAGGAGTACTGTGATGGAAGTTTTGAAATAATATTTGCAGCCTGGCTGAGTTTCTACTCGTTAATTAAGATTAGCCTTCAAGAAAAAGCAGTCGTAACCATGTACCCACCTAATTGCATTTCGCAAAATTTTTTTTTTTTTTACATATTATGTATAGATGCGTATTATACTATGAATTTTATCAAGAACTAGCTGTGCCTCGCGGTTTTACCCGCGTTAAGAATAGTAACGTAATGCTTGATAGCCTTCCTCATGGATGTAGCTATCATATACAAAAAGAATTTTTCAAATCGGTCCAGTAGTTCCTGAGATTAGAGCGTTCAAACAAACAAACTCTTCAGCTTTATATATTAGTAGGTATAGATTACAACCTAAGAGTATTCCATAAAAACCTCAAAAGGCAATTGAAGTCCACCCTCAATCAACCCTCATTGAGACTTATCCCAATGTCTTATCACATTGTTTCGTAACTTTATAATTGGCCGATCTATAGGCCAATGTTATCAAAGAAAAATGTCTGGACTTCAAAACACCCACCACTAATTGGCAACAGTATCTAATCAAAAGGTATATAGTAGGTAAGGTTGTTTGTGGGATCTAGGAATGTAAATCATCCTTAAATATTGTAGGTATAGCTTTAATTAGCCACAAATATGTACAACGCTTTAGAAGACATATTCGTAGGTAGGGTCCTACGACCACATTGCTAGACTTCTATTGATGTATGTACCTACACTAAAAGCTGACAATTATAATCAATTATGCAATAAATTCGTTTCACTACATACCATCTTCATCACATAAACTTCACAAACACAAAAGACACTGCTCACTTTTATGTACTTTAAACACTATCCAATAAACCTTGTCCCATACCGAGTTTGTTTATACTATTTAAATTGTGTAAGGTCAGTCACAGATTGTGTGTGCCAATAGTCCGAGTGCTAGCTCCGACTAAATTGTCAATTTGGTACCTGAATCAAACAGTTGGCAGTGGTACACAAGTGAAATAAGTCCCGTGACGCGACGCGTCCAAAGTCATTGAAAACTATGTACTGTAGCATGTAAATATTTTGATGATAATTAACTAATAAATAACCAATATTATGTAAATCAACCTAACTAATAAATAAACAATATATATATATATAGGTACCTATTTGTGTGTCAGAAATGACAAGAGCATTTTAAAATTTAAATGTACCCATAACCTCGTGTTACCCATAGTTCAAAATTTGAAGGTGATTATGACGAGATCTCTCGGACGATTTTAATCTCATATACTTCCAGAAGCGAAACTTTTATAATGAACGTTTCATGTTGATGAATTAGTTTTTAATAGATAGATATTTTTCTGCGAATTTTTTTTCTTTGTACGGGGAATATCTATATTTAAGGGGGTGGATGACCATCAGCTCCACCCATCTCTGCTCTAACTTTGCCTTTAAATTAACAATTTAATTATGACATATATTCTTAAATATTAAATACAATCCCGCGATATATTACATCGTTTGTCGCTAACCAGAGGGGCTATTCTAAAGGTCGTCCACTTAATCATCTAAACTGCATTGGAAGATTAATTGTGTTTTTGATATTTTTCTTCTTGCACGACTATTATGTTATCGTTGTCGTTACGTAACTTATTTATAAACAATAATAATATTATTGTTAAAATATCTGACCCCGACTTCTATTAGTCCTGGTAATTTTTACATTCAGTTAAGTACTACCGCAATCCCCTTTTTTTCAACTCCTGCCCCAATCAAAAATGAGTTGGAGATAATTCTCCTAATTGCGTAGATTCTGATAATAGTCGCTTAGATGCTGATAATAGCCGCCACTATCAAGTGTTCACGACCGAATGCCCGCAACCTACTTGGCTAGTGCGCCAAGCATACTGGCCGTCGACAGCTAGTGCTATGTGATATGCGTTTCTACGCACCTGCAAATTGGTGGCTTTTTCTTTTTTTATCAGGGTGTTTCATTCATAACTAGCCAGCCTTCTGTCAGTGTTGAAATTTCCCTAGATCACCACATGGGGCATTTCCAAATATACGGATTACTTAGCCATTGATGAAAATTTGATGCTCGGTACTCACTATGTTTTGTGACACTTCATTACAAGCAAGTACTCTGATAAATTAGAGGTGACCGCTGTAATAAACTGTATTAAACGCTGTGTACTAATGTATAATAGGTAAACGCTGAAGTAATAAAAATGAACAATTTCTATTCAACACAATCATGATAGGTATTCAATGTGCACAGCATTTCTCTAAGATTATTTAAACTTACACATCAAAAATATGGTCAATATTTAGTAAAAGAAAAAAAAAGTAGATATCTAGAGCGACGTCCCAGCAGTAAAAATAAACAAGTTGCAAATGAAATTGTGAGCTGGACGGTACATTAGCAATTCCAAATAGAATGCTCCACTATTTTACGAATGAATTAGAAACGCCCAAAACCTATTTACTCACAAGCTCTCAATTAAGTAAAATGAACAGACGATCATTCGGATCATTAGATATAACATTGCATATATGTATTATAATATTTTTATTTTACTTATTTTTCGCTGCTTTATTTGTTCAAACTACATAAAATAACGTCATAGTTTGTGTCCTTCTTCATATTATCTAAAAAGATATCTGCTCGTAAAACAGAGAATAGATAGCATATTTCAGAATATTCAAGTTTGCTTATTTCCGTTCACTGTGCTACGAGTACGTACATCAAGTTATTCTATGTCATTTCCTCAAAAATGTGTAGTATTTTTCATGTTTCGCCATAGATTTATTATGTGTAGTTAATAAAGGACCGTGTCATTGAACTGTAGGTAAGTACCGTGCATTCGATTTGAATCGAAAATTCACGAAGTAAGAATACCTAATATGAAAAATAAAAATCTATTACAAATATATCTAGATATTAGGTACGTAGGTAGGTACATACGTATATATCAAACGTTTATACGTTATATTCACATTAATTTGTACTTAAATAATAGCTAAATCATTTTAAATAATGGCTTGTAATAAAGCGAGCCCATTCTGTTTCTACAACTGCACTTGGCCAAATATTATTTTGAAATAACAGAGTTAAAGTTCAAAATTTATACAGTCGTTCTAAAATAGAAATCCCGAAGTATTCGAAGCTTTAAAGTTTTCAACCAAGTGCGCAATAAAATATGTTTTAGATAGCATTTGCGATTATATAGAACCATTACTTCTAACTGTGCAAGATATGCATTACTGAATCTCCTTTCTTTGCGTTTATTTGAGTTTGTAACTCTCAATTTTCCTACAGATCATTATACGATTACCTCAGGTTAGATTGTCATTTGGTCGACTCATGGTATTGTAATTTCATTCTATCTGTTAGCAGGCGATTACAATGAAAATACGGCAAGGGATTATCCATAAAACAAGAGGTTATTAATAAGTATTAATACTTATTGATGCGTCACAAGAAATTAAAAAAGTAAGTAATTCGGAGACTTTATGATTTGATCAATAAAATTATGCCCACGGTAGTATACTGCGACTAAGAGTAATACGAAATTTTTGCATTTTGCAAGAATATGCGTAAGGATTCCACATAGTCTTAGCAATTAACAGAGGTCCTCTCCTACATTATGTTAGCCATAAGGTCTAAGACGGTCGCCTCAAATAAAGTGTATCCGGTAATCACACCGTCCCAATCAATTTTACGAGTTCTACTCTGAAAAACCGATAAGATAATTTTATTATGAATCAGTGGGAGGACGACGCAGCCACTATACGTCCCTGCCCACTTCTCTCACTATTTCCGCCGCCACTCGTCGAGTGTGTGACTGGTGTATTACAAACATGAGTTAATAAGTTTCCACTCACCATAAGTTCCCTTCGCAGTTTGTCGAGCTCATGGGCCGAAGGTGGCGCGGGCTGGACCCTGCCTCTCCTCAGCTCTTCAAGCTGCCTCGTCAACTCTTCAACCTTCGCCACCGCCACCGATAGCTCCTTCTCTTTCTCATTGAACAAAGCCCTTATTGACTCTAGGTCGCTAGCTGA
>DWAV01002290.1:0-11439 GCA_018231305.1 Noctuana lactifera | reverse complement strand
TGACCTCTAGTTGCTAGAGATTTACGTAGATTAATTGACCTGTAGCGCCATCTATCGAACCTCGGACTTCAGTGACGCGGTTTCGTAATGCGTCCCTTTGATAATTAAGTAATTAATTACTTTTCTGCAATATTTTTTTTAATGGTAAGCTTGTCTAAATGATTGTGAATAAAACATGATATTATTTTCTTTCTTCGTTATTTTTTTATTTGAAGAGCCAATTATGTTTATAAACCCATGGTAAGTATTCTCAATTACCGAACATGGTTGAACAGGTGTAACTTAGCTAAGGACTAACAACCCCAGTCGCTAATATCAATTTTCGCACGTACACACAAGCGGTAAACTTTAACCCGAGTCATATTTTGTACGGGTTTACAAATTCACAACGCCGGGGCTTAGTCGGTGGAGCGGGTTCCGTTAGGGCTGTCTTCGAAGCGATAAGGTGTTTTTTATTAGATTGACATTAATATGATATTAAATTGGGTGCTCAAAATAACTGAAAAAAAGGAACCGATGACGCAGGTAAAAATGGTTATTCTCAGAAGTTGCAAAGAATCTATGTACCCACTATTTCATATTTTCCTTCAATGTTATTTTAGTTTGGCTGTGGAAACTATTTTTTGAAGTTATGACCGTTTTTTTTTCGATTGAGATGAAATGAGAATCGAATGGATAAAAAGGAGATGTGATAAAAATCTCTTATCTCGCATTAAGGAATGTTCATGTAAGCATAACAAAATAGCAAAATACATTCTCCATAAAAATGCCTTTCGATATTTATCTTGTAGATATCACAATAACATTATTAAGTAGAAGAAAATCTAGATCTTCTAGAACAAGATTAATAAAGTAATTTAATAAAACAAGAATAAAAGAGCTTTGTATTGAGGTTATCTAGAAAGTATTAGAAGCGCGACAACCCTAGCAGTTACTGAAGATGCGCCGCGCCCATACACTTGGCAAGAACAATAAATTACCGTACTGGCTCAGAAAGAACATTGCTCAACTTCTAACGCAAAATACATTTATTATTAAGAGTTATTAGCACTGATATTTAGGGGTTTGTTTTGTTTATAACTGAATTAAAACAGTAACCTTTATAGTATTTTATTATTATTGATTTAAATTATTATTAAGATTAATGATGTTTTTTTTCATTTCAACTGTTGAAACTATTCAAATAAAAACTGCGCGGTTGAATACGTCGCAGTATTCGGAGGACTGTTAGAATAAGAAAAACTTAAAACTGAATCAATGAACTCATAATTTGAATTTTAAAACTGATGGAAAATTAAAAATTAAAGTTACATAATTTCAATGTGTCATAATTAAAATGTGTGAAAATACTTTCGGAATTGGGTCTTCTTTTAACGATGCTTTCTTAATCCTTCGTAATAAAGCTAGATACTAAATGCAAAAAACCAATTCACTTCAAAAGCTTTCATACCCATCTTGTTACGATATTTAAGATGATATTACCTCTATGCAATGACGTTAATTGCAACATTTTAGACAAATACAATAACCACTTAACACTCTTGTTCACGCGTGCAAACGATTAGACAACAAAACTTCGAGTAGAAGTGACGCAACGACCCGCGTCCACTATTAATTATAATATCACTTGGACGCATCAACAGCTGTAATTACGCGCTAAGATGATTAAACTTTAACGTGTATAAAGCCTTACTGTTACTTCGTTGCTGTGGAGAAGATAATTGTGACGGAGTTGTGTAACGTTTGTGGGTAGGCGATTGTCACTGTCACATGTCACTTAATGGAGTTAAGTAGTTTACGCACTATCAGTGCTTTTGGAAGGATGAGTTGGCAAAGCTTTTTTCCTTTAATTTATTTATAAAATGAGCCTAAAAATAGACACACGGGCAACCTGATGGTACTCGTAAGTGGTCACCGTCGACTATGAACATGGGCAACACAAGAGTTGAGTACCAATGCGTTACCAGCATTTAAACATTTAAATTTGACTTCTGCAGGTCAACAATCACAAAACAACGATCTAATCGATCAATCTACCGATGGATTACGACTTTCTCGAAACACCCACGCTCCGAGTAGTTAAGACAGGAGCGCCACTTGCCAATTAACGGTCCGTTTATTCGCAACCCGTCGCTGGGATGCATTAAGTAACGCCGGAGCAGATCGTTAACGGCCATTGCCAAAATGGCCGCCGCTGGGTGAATGACAAGTGGTTGCAACGATCACGTCATAGATGAGGAATTTGAACTGAAACAATGCCATCTTTAAACGATTCGCGCGTGACTCGAATACTGATGAAACGGGCGATACGATATACGAGTACTGGCGATTCGCTCTAACGAGATACGTATGTGATTTGTCGTGTCTGTCGTTCGGAAGCATTTCAGAGTATTTGTACTTGTTGATTATCATCAATAGATTTGGTTAAGTTTGTAAGGCACGCATAGCCGCGCTAGTAATATAGATCGCAAGCGATCTCACAGATTAGACGCAGTCGGTAATCGGTTGGGTGACCGCTAGTGGCCAAAAATCAGGCGCGCTTCCGTCCTTCGGAGGGCACGTGAAGCCGTCGCAGCGTTGATCCCGGTTGTTAACAGTGATTAGACCTGGTCGGAGACCCTTTGCCAAATACTTATACTAACCCCATTACGTACCATAAACTTGACAATAGAAACAGCTTATATAACTAGCACTGAAAACCCAAGGTCGAGAAACGAAACCGAACATAATCGCACGTAACCGACCGGAACCGAACCCGCGGCCCGCGGCCTATATCCACCGGATGTGACGTCTTACCGTCAGCCGGGTTTCACTTTCGGGGCTACGCAGTCCGCCTGTGGCCAACCGCGCGTGTAAATGCACCTTTATACTGTTGCGTTGGATGACACCGAGAGTGAAGGTGCCTTCTTCCTTGTAATCCGATTACTCGCACTATTAAACACGTTGAAACCGTTTACAAGCTTTGAATTAAATTGTCGTAACGCGGCGCAAACTATTCTGACTGTCTAAAGTCTAGATATTTATTAGCATTTGCTTTAATTGCAATGAAACTGCGTTAAGTACTATCTACCTAAGACCTAAGGGTTCCTACTAAACAAACCGTTTTTCATGTTTTTTTTATTGAAGAAGGAAAATCATCTGTATAATATAATACGCGAATCCTTAAAAATGAAAATTTCTCCTTATAAATTTCCTTATTGTTTAGATAGAGTTAAGACAGATCCTTTATTCTGATTTTGTCATATTTATTTAACCTGTTTACTCTCCTTGATAACTAACAAAAGAATAAAAGATAACAATAACAGATTTATTTCAACTGTAACCATACCTACATAGAGCTAAAGTGATTCCAATCACATATGCAAAATTTTGATTAAACTATACTTTTTAAGTATTAATTTTAACACTCGAAAGTATGTTAATGGAATACATTTTGAATGTCCAATTTTAAAACACGTTTGCATCAAATTGTAGAAATATAAGATTTAAATTAATTATTATATGTCATTCGAATTATAATACAACATTTAACACTCCACGTATAAGTTAACAATTTGCCGAAATGTCAGGAGTGCAGTTATTTGTTCATAGTAAATATTTTTGTGCGATAAATGACCTATTGTTCTCTTTCTTTCCAGTCGTTCTTCGGGAGGTCATACAACAACCTGAACTCGATCACAGAGTGCAAAAACAACGGAGAATGCGTCATCAACAAGAAGAACAGGACCGCTTGCAAGGCGTGTCGACTCCGCAAGTGCCTCATGGTCGGCATGTCCAAATCCGGCTCCAGATACGGGCGCCGCTCCAACTGGTTCAAAATTCACTGCCTTCTGCAAGAACAACAACAGGCTGCCCAGTCGCGGTCACCCCCCAGAGTGCCACCATCACCGCACTCGATGCCGCATCCACCGTTCCCTCCACATCTGTTCCCTGGTCTCGCGAGACCGAGGACGAAAGAGGAACTTGCTTTGCTAGGACTCGACGACTACAAACCACCGTGCTCTGGGTCGCCAGACTCCCACCGCAGCGGATCCTCGCCCAAACTGGACGAAAAGGGAAGGATAACGCAGTCCAGACCCCCGGACAGAACGCTGACGCCGCCTAGAGAAACCTACATGCCACTGCAACTCCCGAACCTGCCCTTGCCACATTTCCCCCATTCGCCGTTCTTACCACCACCGCCCTTCAGTCCGTTCACTCACAATCACCATCTCCTCTTCTCGCCAGGTTTCCCGTCTCTATACTCAAGACATCTCCTAGACCACGCGGCGCTAAGACAAGCCGTCGAAAACAATAATGACGTCAGACTCGATGACAATAACACAGATTCGTCAAAGCGTTTCTTTTTAGACGACATTCTGAAACATCAACGGTCTTCGCAGCCCACTCCGCAAGAGGACGTCATTTCGGAAGCAGAATTCGTTCCCACACCGCCAGCTGAGAGGAGAACATCAGAATCCCCACTGCAAGAGAATCCCATGGACTTATCCGTTAAATCTGACGGAAGGTCGAGTTCTGCACGACGAAGGTCTGATGACAGCGAAGTGATAGTGCCTGATAACGATGATGGGGAATCCGGTAGCGCAGGCGGCTCTGCCAGTGAAGAGGAAGATGTCGCTTACGAACAAATTAAAAGAATTAAGCTCCATCCTCTGGATCTGACTACCAAAGTGTGACGTCGAACGTGGACGTCAGTTGTGCCGTTACTATAGTAAGCAGTATATTGACAATAACAAAGGCCAGTAAGTCGGATTGTGATTTTATGTAAGTAGGAGATTGCAGTGACTCTGAAAAGATGTTTGTTTTGTGAATTGTTATCGGTTGATTAAAGAGTCTATCCAAATACGTAAGTTAAGTAGCGTTTAGTTAATGTTATTGGTAATTAGAACCCGGTTGATGGATGTACAAATTGTGTGTAAATAGGTAAATTATTTTGTATTGTGTAAGCGTTAGCTTAGTTAGTCGGTTTTGAAAATGGAACAGCCGGGTGTAGAAAGTTAGAAACATTCCATTTTTAACGAAGAATTATTACTTATATATATTTTTGTACTATTTGAGTATACAGTATACATAATTTATTCAATTTTAGTAGAATTTTGATTGATGTGTCGTTTGATTGTGAAATGTTTTAACTTCGGGTGCCTTGTGAATTCTCAGTTTTTCTTTACACCTTTTTTATTTCTAGACTACTCTTGTAAGTTATTGTTAATTACAAAACGTACAACTTGTTACTTTAGGTGCGTTTACAAATATAACTGAAAGATTTCTCATTATTTTAATTATAACAAAAACTCCATAAGCTTGACGTGTTACTGGCATTTATCAGTACATACCTAATCTCCTCTATAAACGCACCTAGACACGAACATTCCATTTTTACCTTTTATATGAATATACTCGTTTTCACATACATTCCTATGAATTTGCTCAATGTATCTGTGAACTTAAGATTTTCAACTATTTTACTAGCTATTTTTTTTTCCTAGAAAAAATTAGTCTCAAACTACATACTCAATTGTAATACTTCATCGTATGGTTGTATATAATGTAACTTAAGTAGCATGTTTAAAATACATAGACAAATGTGTTAAATAAATACATTCCACGAAGACGTACAAAATAAAAATATTCACGCACTCGACTTTATTGTTTGATTTTTACTACCCTAAGTATCTTTTTGAATACAAAATTAAAAGAAACGCCTCGCACTCACAGCCCCACGCTAGAATTCCCTGTGTTGTAGGTGTTATGGACACATACAAAACACAATTACACAAACACCTAGACCAGAAACAGAAATGTAAATAAATCATTTAAATTTCTGCAACGCCGGGAATCGCAACCAGAACCCTTCGAATGGTAGACCGGCGTGGTAACTACTACACTACACGAGCCGTCAAGCGGTCTAAAGAAGCGATTCTAGTGGTTGTCTACTCCCCAATCGCGCTGATCCCACTATTCTACCACCTACCACCTACAATATACCGTAACATCACTACCAACGCATGTTACACACACACACGCACACACATTAACCAAAGTCCGGAAGGACTCTGTACTGTACCAAAAATCTTAAATTCGTCCAAAGTTTTTCCATAATACGCCATGCAACATTCCGCAGAGAGATTATTTGAAAATCCTTTATGTAAGTTACATAATCGGTTACATAAATGCTTAAGTATATGCACCTTTCAAACGCTAGAGAAAAAAACAATTACCTATATTTAAACATATTATTAGTATTCACATAATGTCATCTTCGTTTAAGTCTCCACTCAGTATTGTTATTCACGGTCAGTTTTAAAATTAGAATATAGAAATGTTGAAATAGCACTTCATATCTAGAAATTCTTTAAGAGCAGATAGCGTAGGAAAATATATTACATATATAAAATATTATAATAGATTGAAATTTTATAGTTCTTTTCCGGCGGCTCAAGAGGTTTTTCCGCCGGCCTTTTCTCCCGGCCTACCTTGCCAAAAGGGCGCCTAAAGCCGATGTACCTACTGTGTTATTTGACGTTCATCGAGTGTATACAAATACCTTATGATGAATAAAAATGTGTTTATTTATTTATTTTATAGGTATCTATTGTGTTTTATTTATACGATTTCCTTTTTCCGAACTTTTGGACTGACCTAATTAATAACTACATGTATGAAGGTACACTTGTCTTAAATCAGCCTGTGTGGTCCATTCGCACGTACATCTGACCCTTGCCGATCTCCTAACATACGAGCAACCACACAACAGACTCATGAAACGTTCACATTCCGGGGATATGATATTTGCCCTCTGCTCCGCCGTGGCATAGGAATGGCCTGCTCGTCCTCTTGTCCTCGAGAACCGGGCTAATGATTGCAATACATGTCGTTTAGCAAACATTTGTTTAACTTAAAATGTCCATCATAAACCTTCGAAGCAGCGAAGCGATGTCTTGTAGGTAACATCATTGTGTGATTGTGGAAACACGAGCTTGTGAACTGACGAGATCGTAAACGAGTTTGATAAACCGTGTATAAAATTAAATTTAACGCATAATTTTTTTAAATCTAACCAAATTTTACTGTACATAATAGAGCAACTTCGGTTGATCCCAATTTTTCAGCTTAACATTTCAACAGTGTAGAGTTCGCCCGATATGTTACTACCACCGCCTTCATAGAATAAAACAAGTCTAATATCAAGTCGTTACGTTGTGGTAGGGGTAGGGTTATTGCCGGAGATGCCTTATTTAAAGCAACCATCTCAGTCCTCAGTAGGGACGCCTCGACGTATAACCTCGAATAGAATTTCAGTTTAGGATTACTTCTGAATTAGTCCCCGCCTTAAGAACCGCAGCTTAGACCTCAGAATCTAAACACTCGTTGCAATATTATATTCCAAATGAAATTAGCCAACATTTTGTTCGAAGTGTATATGTATTGCGTGTAATTGTCCATAACTTACCGGCTGTCAGGCTGCAAACGCAGAGTCAAAAGATCATTGTGTTTCAATTTATATACAACCATATACTAGGTTTATACCGGGTCTTTGTTTCATTGCGGCTTTGTTTTAAACAAGAACATAGCTAGGCGTCAACGCTAGAATATAAATATGTATACTAATAAGAATACAATAAAAATAATAGTAAGTATAAATCTCGCTCCCACAATACACGACAAAGTTTATTATTTATCACGAAACAGCCTTGTCGTAATAAAAATATATTGTAGTTTACTATAAATTTTTATATCAGTTAATTTACTACTGGGCCGCCATCTATCGGTAGAGAAATCGTATTTAAATAAATTCTGTAACCCGTAGCGCCATCTTTGATTTATCTGTTAGCAAATGATGTGCAACCCGTTTCAGACTATTATTTTATTGAATTTTATGATTTTTTTTTAAGCAATATTATAAAAAAAATTGCATTCCTCATTTCTCCTAGATATAAACTTTAACTATGTACAAACTAACACTTCTCCATGCTCGCATTATGCTTAATAAGGGGTACAAAGTTTTCTCTACACGTATATTTTGACAAACGATTTTTGTGAAATGATTACGAAACCCGAAATCGTATAAACAGCGACACTCCGTCTATGTTTAAACATATTCGGTAAACACACTTACATAATGAATACTAACAGTTAAAATTATAGATTTTCATAAGCTGAGGCGACACAGTGTGGTTGCGTTTCATAGCTAATACAGAATAGATGCAGAATAGTCGCATGTGAGCGCGCCTTGACCCGCCGACACGCGCCTCCTCGGGACATAGCAGTCTTAATACTAGATGAGACCAAGAACATATAGGTAACTAGTTGACCGCGACATCGTCCGCGTGGACTTCAAAATCGGGTCTAAACAGAAATAAAAAACGGGAAGATCCTGTAAAAGCAAAAAAATTGGGAGAAAAAGTAGCCTATGTTCATCCCAAGACCCTTAAGTATCTCCTTATAAAATGTCATCACAATTGCTTCAGCAGTTAAGCAGAGATGACGTCACAGACAGACAGACAGAGTTACTTTGACATTTATAATCATTATGTAAGTTAACAAAGACTTTAAAATTTTCCTTGACAATCTTAAATTGATTGGACAGATACATTTGTTATCTTAACATGCGTGTTAGTTGAATAAATTTTAACAAGCATTTCGGGTTTCAAATAAACTTGTATATATTAATTTTAACTAAGACGACCTAATCATTCCAACCACGTTCACTTTAAACTTAAACGCTGCCAAGTCCAGCCCAACTCTATACATCCGTGTCCCAGTACAACGCGATTGGAAGCGACTTGTGTAACAGTTACGAGTACAGTAGTGCGCCGGCGCACAATAACTGCCATGTTATAGGTCGTTCTGTGAAGCTGAATACGTAATTAGAGGAGACGGGCCCCGAACACTTTAGATAAGAATTCTCAAACGGTATTGCACATCTTTAATTATGCATGGAGGTAGGTACGACAATACGATTTGCATAGTAATTATCTGTATTTATAAATATCGTATTTACAAATATATTTTATGACCCGTGTGTTGTAATGGTTATCATGCGTAACCGCCATATGAAGGGGTCCTGGGTTCGATTCCCGGCAGAACCGAATTTTAATTAGGAATTTACATAGTATTCTGTTACCGGTCTAGGTGTTAGTGTAACTGTGTTTGTATGTGTCCATGGCACTCTCGACACAGGGAATCCTAATGCGGATCCTAATGGGGATCGGACTACTATGTTAATCGAGAGAGACATATTTATAAAAAAAAATATTGGTTTACCTTAATAACAATTTTTCAACAAAGTTTTAATATGCCGTCAAAACTTAAAACTTTTATGAAAAACAAAACAACGAAGACGTTTCCTTCTTTCTTTAAAAACAAAAAAAATTACGTCTTACTTAATAATCCATTAAAGGATTACAAATTTATCCCGTCTGTCGATGACTGTGAGGACCATAGCTTCGATAGCACTCACCTTTACAAAGGACGTAGACTCGATAAGTAGGAGGACGTAATTCAGAAACCGAACTAAGGTCAAAATTAGCCGCTCGACAAACCCGGAAACGTTAAAGAGGTCTGAGGAAGATTTCCCAGCTTTGGCCGCTCGGGTCTCAACAAAATTACTCGTGTGAGAGGTGATCTATGCAGCATGTCACCATATCTCAACGCCCTGCTGCGCGCGCGCCGAGCACACTCATTATTTTTAAAACATAGCGCACTTTATAAGGGAATATTGCCGCAAAAAGTTGATATACGCCGCTGTAAAAAGATTTCCCTCGAATGTTAATGGCGGCCGCTTAACTGGCCGGCCGGTGCTATACATTAATCAACGCGAATTATTCGAAATTTGATTGTGACCGGTGCAATGCCTGGCAATCGATAGCGGTTCTGTTGTTTTTTTATAAGTTTTCTTGTTTATCTGTTTTCAATTTCAATATTTATTTTCGACAATATTTATGTTATTGTTGAAGGCATTGTCTGAAGATTTACTGATGCTCGCTTCAACTTATTGAGGACTTAATCGGAGGAGGAGTTTATTATTCCAACTTTTCCTTACTTTATTGTCAACTATAACGCAATACCTAACTCACTTCACTTGATTAGTAACTACAATCCATAGACACCAACGTCACGTGAGATATCCAAGCAGCAAATAAGTACCCAACCAGTAGGTAGGTACCTACTGTAAAACTGCGGAAGAGTGTACCTTAGCGCAACTGATAAGAAACGAAACTCTCATTGAAACCACAACCAATTTTGTAAAAACAATCCTTCAAGAATCCTTTTAACAAAACTAATTAAATGGAATGTCATTTAATTACGACATACAATTATTTTACAATATATTAAGTAAGCAACATCTGACTGCGTCTTCACATCATAACAATAAATTTATTTTATTAAAATTTCGGCTCATCCCGTGTAACGATTGCTATAAACAACCTCTTTATACCATTTTCGGCCGTTATGTAAAGACTGAAATTTCATCTTTCAACATTCATTATAATGATTTAAGCTTTTATTGTAAACTGTTATTCGATTCTGAACAATACTTTTGTGTGTTAATGATCAATTGTTTTATGTATTTAAGTATTGACTAACTGATTTAAGTCTATAAGTACCCATTAATCGAATATGAATCAAACTTTAAAACAAATTATCAGTAGAATTTCGCATGGCTATCCTAATTTTATCTATCTCATATTTAAGAGGAGACCCAACAGTGGGACTGAAATGATAATTTATTTATTTAGTTACCTACAACTTCTTTTACATACTTTTCGTTTTCTTTGATTTTTTTTCACTTTATTTTTTAACATACTTTATTTCACCTTTCAAGTCATCATGTATTTATCTAACGATTAAACATTTAAAAGGTTAGAATCGTCTGGCAGTCACTTTAATTGATATTTATGACTCACTTAATAAATAACCAGATAATTAAGACGTTACATAAACTTTCCAATTTTTCCGGACAATTACCTTTAGTTAAGAGTACCTAACGGATATTTTTCGAAGTAATATTTTATTGGTGCAATCTTTTAGTTAAAATACAGTTTTTACGCTCACACAGACAACAATTTTCACAATTTAACGATGACTTCTCCATATGACATTCATTTGGAGTAGTCATCGGAGGAAGTCTACTCATATAGGAAATAAGTGTAAGTGAAAGCCTTATTAACTTAATTTTGTATGTTAACTAGCTTACGCCCGTGACTTCATCCACGTGAACTTTAGAATAAAAAATATAGTAAACTGGACTTAGGAACCACGTTGTCCCATACAAACATTATTTTTCACCCTCCTAAGAAAATCCTTTCTTATCGGACGCCTACGTCATACGAAGAACACACCCTCCAACTTTCAGGTCTCTACCAGGTTTAACGACTGTTATCTGTCGATAACAACCGGGACCGACGGCTTAACGTGCCCTCCGTAGCACGGAAGCGC
>DWAV01002289.1:0-11441 GCA_018231305.1 Noctuana lactifera | reverse complement strand
GACAAAAACAGGCATAATTCGGTATAACAAACATACATTATTATTTCTAAATTAATAGATAATTTTACATCCAAATACAGAACAAAGGTTTGTGTTCATTAAACTCATTAAACATTAACTAGCTACAAAGTTAGCATTGTTCTATGCAAATCAATACTTTGTGGTATTAGGTAGGTAAGTACCTACTTCTTTTATTTTAAAAATAACTACGTATATCAACTGAGACCAACAAAAACGTACCTCAACATAGGTACTAATATAGGTACCTATTTCATTTACTGAATAGAATTAACTCCCCGCCGCGCCCCGTTACAATTTTAATAAACATACAAGTCAAGATAAAAGGAACTCAAGCGATAAGATTATGTTTAATACAATTTAGTTTTGTTTCATACCAATAGGTAACAAGTTTATTCCATTCAAATATTCTTTTCAGTAGAATCAAACTCAATATCAAAGTTAGATTAGTACGAGTACAGTACATACAGTACAGTGTCGGCAAAAAGGTCAATGACCCAGCACTCGCCACAATCGCCTTTCGAAAAAACAAACATGACATTGAACGCCTCTACATACTAATTACTTTTGTATACCTATCTAATAAATAAATATTACTGTAAATTGAACAACTCATCATATTGAAATCCCACCGGGATCGAACCCGGACCCTTACGACCGACAGAACGGCATCGTAAGGCCGTCGAATTAAAAACGATTAGGTACACCTCACATTAGTGATACCTACATAAAATACCAAACGGAAATAATTTGAATAGTATACCACTCCATCCCATTTCGTCGGCGACCTCCTTCCAGAGCTGCTTGACGTTGGTGTAGTAGCTGGCCACCGGCATGTTGGTGCGCGCGAACAGCACGGGCCGCTCGCGCACCAGCCGGATGACGCGCCGGTCGTCCGCCTGGCTCGAGTCCACCAGCCGGCCCACCTCCGACGACTTCGCCGTCTGCGAGCTGGCCTCTCCCACCTCCATCGCGATTCAGGACAACAGCCCGAGATACGTACGATACTTAGTTACGTAACGACATGTAACTCAGCAACGGTGAAGGACACGTCACCGCGCGGCGAGTGCGCGGAGCAAACACGGCGACGCGCAAGACGGCAAACAGACACGCGCAGCGGGAAGCAAGCGCGCAAACATAGACGTCCCGCTCGCACGCGCGGCGCGGCGCGGCGAGTGAGGGGCGCAGACACGAAAACACGTGAAAAAGCAAGAGCGCAGATGCTCGGTCCGCTGTGGCTACTTTTATAAATCGTACTCGGTTGGTATTGATTGGAGCTGCCCGGAGGCCGGAGTGCCCGGCGGTTGTTGCCGCGCGCCGCTTCTCAACACATTTTTTCCTCACATTTTATTTCGGGCGCTGTTTTGTTTAGGCGCGCTGTTTAGATTCTAGCGGATACTAGGTAATCGGTGATAGTAGAAACAGCAAATATTCAGCAACTCAACCAGTAATTCATAATCATAGACGCCTGAAGGCGAGATTTCATCAGCTCAATATTACCTAGGTACCTATATTTATTATAAAACCATGTGAAATCAGAAAGAAAAAAGAAAAATAGGTTTTTAATAACATTAAATAGGTGCCTAGGAACTTTTGAAATTTAATTTTGTATTTTATTGAAAAGCTCTGTTATCAAACACCCGAGATCCAGATCATATCAAAATACCTAACTATAGTTATAGTACCTACTAAGTGAAATTTTTTATAGGTACCTATAACTTGAGTTTTTTACACAAAAAGATCTTGGAATAAAACATACTTATATTAGCAACACGATTTAATTTATTCATTGTAGGTCTACCTTTTTAGGAGAAAGCAGACTCTTCAGCTAGTTTTTACAAACAAAAACAAAAGTTTATTGTTCACAGATTAGAGAGCCTTCTGTATAAAAATATCAATTTCTCGGTTTCAATGTTAGTCTCTAATTCGTATACAGGAGTATCTCAATCATTCTGTTCAACTGTTCTAAATCTGTCTTGAATAAAACTTAGCTTGTATTTACAGTATTCAAAGTATCTACTTATAAATAAGTTCATATAGAGTGTAGACGGCAGCAGGAAGCAAGAACGAAGGTGAGCGGTACGTAACTTATACAGCCTGCACTCATATTAAACTAACATAATATAATTAATTAAAAGATAACAAACGACTGATGTCAAAATAAACGAATGTTCCGCAAAGAATTAAGGATTTAAATTCAATTTTCTCACGTAACGAGCTAGAACTCAAAATGTTTATTGAGGCGCGCTGTACGTTGTAGGCCGGCCGGCGCAAAGCCTAGGATTTGGCCGATTCTTTTTTACTGCCTAAATCCGCCCGCCCTTCGCCCGCCCTGCGCCTTTATTATTACAAATAAACAGTACAAGGAAAATATATATATAAACATCCGTTTCTTCAAGGCCTCATTTTTATTATTATTCCCGTTATATAATCGTACCGAGCTTCTTAAACTAAATATTCGTGTTTTATCCTGTTTCTTGCCGGTGTCTGACGGATTTTATCTGTCATCTAATCCGTCTTATATGGGCCCTTTCGAAGGCTGCTTCTAATATCTGTTGTGCGACGAACAATGTCAAAACAAAGGAAACGCTATGAGGCATTTTGCAACAATTCTTTTTTTTACGGGTGTCTTTTTTAATATAATTATGTGTATTTATTTTTTAGTAACATAACTCAAGATTATATTACGTTCAGTCCGGATAATTGGCCTAATTGAATTGAAACCTGATAAGGCTCGAAGCTGCTCGCAAACTCTGCAGTTGCAAACAAAGCGCCTGTCATTCTCACAGCCCGGGAACAACATGAATATTCGCGAAACATTTCATCATTTACTGCTTTATTATCTGCATAAAGGATTATTGAATAATTAAATAATACAGACACTAAGAACTTTACACGCATACTCGTAATTGAACATACAAAGTATTCGACATTTATCTCACTGAACAGCAAAGGAGGCGAGTTCGGGTGTCAGATAAGCACCAGGAGGAACTCGGAGCAGCTGAAGTTGTTGGGAAGTCACATTACTGAGAGCTGTTGGTGGAAGTTTCGGAGTAAAGTTGTAAAATAGCGCCCGTGGACGCGCTGCTCGCTTAATATTTGAGCCTCCCCCCCCCCCGTGCCCGGCCGCTCCCCCTCAGATTAATTGAATAGATACCTGTCACACTCTATGCAGAGTTTTATTAATATCCGCACCGAGCTTCACGTTACGGCGGTTTTACGGCACTTTTTAAAAAGCTCTTAACTTTACAACATTTTCCAAACTTACGCAATAAATTCACACTTCCATAAAGGAGCGAGGGAACCGTGGATCGGCCATACCGGGGAGGGAGGGGGGCGGTAGTAAAACTGACATGATGCGATCTCGCAGATTCTCCCGGAATGCAGGAATCAGCTTTTTATCGTAAATTGGCATCATTTTTACGAGCGACGCGCTCATCCTCCGGGATTGGCAAATTTGAATTCGGGGCATAATTTTGGAGCGCTTTATACGCGGGATAACCCTTGACGGCATACAAATGGCCTGCTTTAATTGCCCCTCGCAACGCGCGATTTAATAAGGGCGCCACCATTATGCATATGTGAGGCGCCCTCACCGGCTCAGCGGCTCTCTGCTTGAGCCGCCCGCTCGGAGTCCTAGCCCGCAGCTCCCATGCCGCTAGCGCCGGCCGCGCCGCCAGCGCCATACCTACAATTAACTTGTTCATTACAGCTCACAGTAATCCCGGAGCGAAGCCGCGGAGACAGGGGTAACATCTTCTGGATCCAACATTTACAATTTAAATAAGTTAACCTACCAGCTAATAGCTACAGTCTACATCTACACTATTTGAGAATATAATATATGCTCGCTTGATGGTTTCTCTTCCATTTAATTAAATAATTATACGGACATTAGACCTGTACTCGACCTTACTCGTATAGGTAGTAATAAAAGCGTATTTTTTAAGTAATTTTTAAATTGGACACTTGGAGTTGCTCACAAAGCTGTTTGTTGTTGTGATTGCACAAAGCACCGAAATGTCATTATGTGTATTTAGCAGTGATATGAATGGAAAGCGACACAGTTGAACTTTCATTATAATTGCACCCACCGCTGTATGTTATATCTACCCTCAGCTGCGGCGGCCGATGCGCGCTGCAGCTGCATGCAGTGTTCCATCCAAAGGCAAAGGTGACGGTCAGATTGCAGTCATGCGCCACCTTCTGTTGCAATTTTATTAGGTATTAATTACACATAAATACTATAGTATTCCTTCAGGATAAATAATGTGGTGGTTATACCTCTCTCGCAGTGGCCGCTAATCACAACTTTACAGAGTTCTCGACCGAAACATACAGGAATAGTTTTAATTGATGTAAATATTGCGAAATACACTACCAGCGGGTCTATGCGCGTTTCTAATGGGAGCAAAATATTGTAAATTCTTTATAGCTCCTGATTGACAGCATTTAAGATGCACAATACAGTCTCCAACGAGTAATTCATCAACTGTCCTTTATGTAGTTAATGGTAATACCTCGTCGATGCGATCCGACGCGAGAATTGCATTTATTTATTTGATTCAGAGGCTGTCGCTTCAATTATAAAATGAAAAATGGTAGTCGTAGCGCCGCGCTCCAACAATAACTCAGCGGTGGCCGTGACCGCGCGCAAAAAAGGCGAAAAATTTCATAACAAAGACGGACAGCGGATGACAAACGACCTCGCGGAGTACACACTAAATTATACTCTCTTTACCAATGCCAACTCAGCTATGACGGCCGCACCAAGTATTTACGCTGTTGACGCATTCATTGACTGTTCTATAAAACGTCGGCCTCTAAAATTGCGAAGAAAACGGTAAATGTACATGATGCTACTAGATCCAGCGAAAGGGTAAACTTTCGAACTACCCCTCAGCTGTGGCTGTTGGAAGGGCACAGACGGTTGCAGTAATTGATGCTCGGTTATCAGCTGAAAGAGTTGTTAGAAACTTTGCCGTGTCAGGAAAGGGACAGCACTCCCTAATAATACTGTCTCCTAATGGAATTTATTTATTTCTTCGACGTTAAATAGGAACTGTTATTTTTATTTACTTTAAGTTTCTTTATAATAATAACAGAGGTATAGGCAGGTACGTACATGTTTGATATACTCTGCTCGAATAATTCCTTTCATAAGCTCCCTGTTACAATTTGTATACCTACTCGTATGCTATATTTCATTTTCAAATGTATCCTTGATTTCGATCTTCAATTAGTTAAGCGTACAAAATGAATGGCGATTTTGCAAGGCGTGAAGAGTCTGTGCGGGTGCTCCGAGGCGAGGTATCGACTGCAGCAGCCATTCAGCCAACACGCCATAACACGTAACTGGTAATGATTACCCACTGACTTGCCGGTTCGTGCCGCGATTGGTTCACATGCCGCTACATACGAGTACAGACTGGAAAACATATTATTAGAGGGAGAGGCGAGGCATGTGGACAGACTTAAGATAAGCTTAAAAGCTTCTTTAAAATAATAATAATACAGTGTTTCTGAGGTCAACAACATCCGTCATTTCAACTGCCCGTGTCTAAATGTCCACTTATCCATTACCCTGAGAAAATCCGCAACAGAAGGATCCAAAGATTCATCAGAGGTATGTGGATCTGTTATTGCTACCGTACCGATGTGAACTAAGATCAGACAGTCGGTAGTATAATAATGTGACTGGGAGCAGGTCGCATCCATGTAAACCGTGGGCTTGGTTAGCGAAGTGTTAGCGGATGACTGGCGGAACGTGCACAATAAGTCTTCGGCGACGGCCGCTTTGTTCCGTCGCGGCCGCTTTGCTGCCACATTAGTTGCCAACTTGCCTTCGCTTTTCCATCCCTTCCTCTGATAACAGTGGAACGAGAACCTTCAAAGGACGCACTCTGCTTCTACGTAAAGCAATATTACATTTAATAAACTTTATTACTTCTCAAGAGAACCCTATAACTTTTGGTCCTTAATGAAACACGCAGCAATGGGAATGGTTTCCTCGGGCTGTCCGTGGTGTGTGTCTAGGCGATGCTGGGGATGGTGCTCCACCAACAGATATACCGATACGTATACTTTGCTCATTCAAAATCCTTTATCCATTTTTCTGTCTTCGGTCGACTCGCTCCGAAAATAGTCCCGAGTACCGCCCGGGGCTGTCACGTAACTCTATCTTGATTTAGTGAGCAATTAAGGAGCTCGCACCCAATTTTTTTCTCGCTCGGCTGGAGCCGGCAGCTTATTATTTTGGCCCATAAAACTAAAAACGGCTTCGGTTCCG
This sequence comes from Noctuana lactifera, assembly GCA_018231305.1. NCBI lineage: Eukaryota > Metazoa > Arthropoda > Insecta > Lepidoptera > Hesperiidae > Noctuana > Noctuana lactifera. Next base: position 5,134 of record DWAV01002289.1, on the reverse strand, counting down.
CTCGCGAGGTTAATTTTCGGTATAGGAAACATCTGGCGCTTCATTAGTCGCGCTGCACGGACTCTTACGAGCATGTCTCAATTGCTCGGGCGCCACTACTGTTGTCATTATGATCGCAACACCCCATTCAAACAGTTCCAACCAGAAGTTATTATGTGTTATAATGTGTTCCATAATGCAAAGTACAACCCAACTACATAATAATATGATGAAACTGTGAATGTTGCAATGAAACTGCACGTAAACACAATTGTTGAATGTTGCTGATCTGATGCTGGTAAATGAACAACTTGTGTCCGTCGAATATTGAAATAAAATTGATTCAGTAGGTATATTTATAACTTGCTTATACGGCTAATTGTTTGTGAAGCTTAAATACTTAAAGGGAACTATGTAAGTACCTCGTATCTAAATAAGGAAAACATTAATTTTACTTTCCGCGGCTAATGCGGCCATTTTTCCTGTTTCATTCAGTGAACGCAGCTCTAAACATCCATTAACGGATTATTTCATAACTGCGAGCGGAAAGTAATAATGCGTTTATGCATTAATAAAATAATTTAAACCGCAGACCGCGCGTCAGCCGCAGCGCCGTGCCGCAAAGCCGCAGCGCCGCACCGCACCGCAGTTTGGGAGTAACATGAGTAACGGTTGGATGGCAAAAAATAAATTTTTTTGGAACCCGTATCGTGTAATTGCGTATTTGTAAGCTGCGTCCAACGGGTTGTTGCAGACTCTAGCGGAATTAGACTCGTTTTTTGTAGACAAAAATTCGTAAACTGTGTCGCCGTTTCTGCGAAGCAACTCTAGTACCTGCGGGGCTTACGGGAAGGTGCACTACGCACACCAACAAACAAAACATATGTTTCCCTTTGACAGAAAACAGCTGTTGCACGTTCCGGGAACTATTAACGGTTGCATTCCTTGCACGTCGGGGAGTTGTCTAATCGTATCACTGGGTGATAGAGGTTACGTTGGCCTGGCAAAATAGAGCCCCGACGGGCGCGGGGCGGCGATCAGCTGATCGTCACAGACGAGAGCAGTTTACGAGCGGTGCACGCGCATAAACAGGATGCACGGCAGTTAAAAGCCGGCGAGCGGTCGGAAGAGATTTATTTATTGTTGTTATGGGTACCTGCAATGTTTACGGCGCACCAAGCGCTGCGTTGACAATGTTGGAAGCCAGTCCGAAGAGTTTATGAGCGGTCAGTCAACGAGTTTCCGTTCCAGAAAGCGATCAGTGCGTAATAAACTTGTCACGGCGTTGTGCACTCCTAAGTGCCATTATTCTTTATGTGCTAATACCGCAGTCGAACCATCCTTTTTGCTTTTACTCGAATGCGTCCTATTTCCGTACCGTAGTAGTCTTTACAGTACTAACGTTCTGTTGGGCATTCATCAGAACCAACGACACTTGATGGACTAACCGGGCAAATACTTCTGTTAAACTATTGATTGACTGGATTGCACTTATTGTATTTTTTTTAATATTTAACATATCAAATATAAATCATTGTGGCCGCGCCACTACCTGCGTTTACGAGTATAAACGTACGTACATACTCATAGGTACATTTTAAAAGTCAGTAGGTTAGTTCAAGTCAGACTTTGGGCGTCATCAAAAGGAAAACAATAAACGCACTTTTTATTGTTTTCGAGGAGCATAACTTTGCGGAGGTTGTATCGGGCAGCCGCCGCAGGTACGAGTATATAACTTTACCAATAAAAAGTTCCCAAACTATGGAACACGTAATAACTTTCTCACCTGCTGCTTGCCGGCTAACGATTTTTACAGCGCACCTGCAATGTGTTGGTGAACATCCTTGAGATACCCACTATATTATGATATCCTTTGAGGGTATATTTAGGAAAGATCACAACCGCCCTTGTAACCTGCAGCTATGCAAGTTTTGCTAAATGTAGCGCCAACAACGTAGAGCATGCAGAGTTTTCGTTAGAATCAATTTAATGATATCTAAATTAGTTTTATAAGCTCTTGTGCCTAGTACTGCCTAGGAAACATGACAGCAGGGTTTAAATATAACAACAAAACCTCATCTTCGTACTGCGTGAAGTTTTGCTCTTTTTTCAGTTTTAATGTTTTGGGTCATCTTATAAAAGAAACGAAAAAAAATGTTGAATAACACTTTTATTGTGGTAGAAAATGCATTATTAAAACCATCTTTATAATATTTCTACAACGTACAACTAAAACGTCAAGTCAAGAGTACTACCGAATAAGACCCTGTTTGTCTCAAACTCTTACTTTTAACTTAGGACTGAAAACAGACAATGGACATTATTAGGTATCTATAAGATTATATATTATGTTTGGTGTCCGTTTCTATTTCTTTGATTCCAATAATGCTACGAGTACATAATTTGTGGTTTCGTATAAGTTCATTGACCTTAGACGAATTGCATTCAATGAATATGTTAGTATTTTACTGACATTCTAAGTGACATTCTGTGTTAAGTTCATTTCAATAAGAAAATCTCTTATGCAGTATTATGCACAATAACTCTACAACGCTATTAATATTTATATCTAATCAGACTGTTTGCCTAGTACACTGTGTAACTGGCTGTAGGAAGGAAGGAACTATTGCATTCATATTTCAATGAAGTATGTGTATGCGTGCCTGTAGCTAATTTCAAGTGGCTTTGTCTCTTAATGCGTATTTCAAATAAGTATTTCTTTATAAATACACAAGTAATCGAATTACGAGTATCCTAACCTTATTTGCTTACGAGTAGTTTTACATTAGTGTTCCTGTAATTTACAAACAAAAACGAATAAGAATTAATTATAAATACTATTATTTATATACGAGTAGGTAATGTATAAAAAAGTTTTTGGTGGTACAAAATTCACTTGTATTTACATAAAAGGTTTGATATTGCTTACGTTTCAATAAAGCACCTAATATTATAATTATATGTAATTGCTTTTAGGCAAAATGGTACTTTAATATGCGTGATAATCGCATTTTAATCATCAATCTCACTTTATACGATTGAATATTTGTAATTGTTATTTAGTTGTTCCGTCTTTACAACATTTTCAGCTACTGAAATAAATGACGATTTACACTAAAATGGACCCGAGTTGCACTATGACGTCAAAAATTAAAGTTTAATCAACCTGTCTTGATATTGATCCATTAATTATGCTCGTATAATGCATCTACTTGCATGCCTACAGGTAATAGGTATACAACGAACTATATTGGACATACGAGTAGTTCTACATTAACCTACACACTTAACTCATCACTAAAATACTGTTTCATGGTGACCTATCACCGTCACATGACACTTCACTCGTAACAACAAGATGCTTCCAAGGTTAATCTTTAAATATGGTAGAGCACTCAAAGTGTCTGTAGTTCTGGAGAGCCGGCAGGGGGCGCGCGGGCAGCGCTGCCGCCGTAGTACGCAAAGTGCGCGTACTGCGCGTAGCCGGCGTACAGGCGCCGCAGCCAGCGCGCCCGCGCTCAGGAGGACCGCGGCGCGCTCGCCACCTCGCCGCCCGCCTCGGCCGCCTCGCCCGCCTCGCTGCTGGAGGAAGAGCCCTGCCCGCGCGCCCACAGACTCGCGTAGTTCTGCTGCTCCGCGATCAGCGCCTCCTCGGCTTCCATGACTGCGTTGAACAACGTCTTCTTGATCTTCACCTGCGTCTGGTACGGGAAGCGCTTGCTCGTCTGGCACATGCTGTTGAAAAATATGTCGAGCGGGTCCGGCAACGCGGGCGGCGGCGGCTCGCGCTTGCGCTCCTGGTAGTAGGGGTCGGAGCGGTGGCGCTTGTTGGCGCGGCACAGGAAGTCCAGCTTGCGGCCGATGGCGGCGAGTTGGCTATTCTCGTGGTGCTTCCGCTTGAGCGAGGATCCGTCCTCGGAGGAGGAGGAGGAGGAGGAGCGGGCGTCGCCGTTGAGCGAGGCGTGCGGCGCGTGTGGCGGCGCGTCGTGGTGCGCGTCGTGGTGCGCGGCGGGCGCCGGGTCCCCGGGCGAGCCGGCCGGCTTCTTGCGGATGTTCATGTGCGGCTGCAGGAACTGCATGAGCCCCATGTACTTCCAGGCGTAGTTCTTCTTGCTGTGGTTGTTGGGCTCCTTGGCCAACATGTCGCTCTGACGTTTCAGCGCGTCGCGGTAGCTGTCACGCAACTTTTTCCATTTCAGTTTTACATCCTTTACTAGAAAATAAATATGAAGAGTTTTATATCCATGGTAAGAAATTATTCAAACATTAGGTTAGGCTAGGCTTGCATTTGACTTCAATTACGACTGATGGTAGGTAAACGGTAACGATATCTACTTATAATTACCTAAAATAGGTACTTCTTTTAATTAAAGGAAAAGCTTACCTACACTGTACTTGTAAATTGAAGGAAGAAATGGTAAGTGGTCAAGTGGTATCATCCATCAGATACTTATCAGTTTATCACTGTCTAAAAGCTAAGTAAATGATTCTGAGATGATGAGTATCAGTTTTAACATGTAGATGTAGGTACCAAGTTTACGTATCTGAGGCCAAGAAATGGTCGACACTGTCAGTTAGTTATAAAAAATTCTAAATGAACGTTGGGAAACCACGCTGCATATATTGAAGTGACCTCGTCGACCGCAGTCGCAGCCGCAGCCGGCCGGGCACCGCATAATTACAAAACCTATGCATATCGCAATGTAGCGAACACAATGTCAGCGTATTACTATTTATTGTTGTGTATTCGATTCGATAACAAGATGCGCGCCGCCGCCCCGCGCTCGGCTCCCTTCGGGCGGCCCCGGGCGGCCGGCGCGCGTCACCAGCGGGGGGAGGGGCGCGGCTAGCGCGGCTCACCTGACGGCATCCCCGTCTCCTTCACGACGTCGGCCCACGCCGCGTCCTTCAGCTCCTGGTCACGATACTCGAGCGCCGTGGTGTTCCACAGGCAGGGGTACTTGCAAACGGTCTCTATGAAGTGCTCCATGGCGGCGGGTGCGGACGGGCGCGAGGCGGCGAGGCGGCGCGGCGGCGACGGCGGCGGGCTCCCAGCGCACAGCCGCACACTGACTGGCGACTCAGCGCGAGCGGCCGCCGCTCGCCGCCGCGGGCCGCCGGGCCCCTCCGCCCGCCGCTCGGCGCCGCCGCCGCC
>DWAV01002288.1:0-11442 GCA_018231305.1 Noctuana lactifera | reverse complement strand
AACAATGATCAGCTAACGGTGAGAATATCTTTTGGACCAGAAAGTCTGACAAATTCTTTGTTTGTTTGTGCTTATGTTTGCAATTAACGTTTTAATAAATAAAGCAAAATTATTTCTTGTAATAGTATGTAGTACATAGATATATATTTTAAAAACTGCCCAGCCCGAAATATTATATTATACTACAATGTTTTTTATCTTTTGAATTTCATCCTCTTCTAGGGGCCTAATCTAGAACGAAGGCATTGTTTATAATTAAACAATTAACATCATTGACCAGAATAAAAGACTAGATAACAACAATTTACAAATAAATTAAACATTCGCCCAAATCAACGTAGACAGCTATGCAGTCCGACGGATCAGTATTATACATATATCTCATAAGCAGACTGACCACTATGATGTCATCCATCAAATTAGATGTGAACTGGCATATCTTAATAGACTAATTCCGACGAATTTTTGGGGAAAACCCACTGCGAGACATTATAGTGATGAATGCTAGTAGTCTATTGGTTAATTTTAATTTAAGTCTTAACTTTTTTTTAAAGAAATGTAAATTTAAGATTCCGTTTTATTTGATTTAACGCTAACGAATTGTTAGAAAATATATGGGATTGACATAAGAGTTATAGTTAACAGTTAAACAACTGTCAAGGCGTATGTATCTTGGCTTTGACCTCAGTTCTGTTCTTCTTTTGAAATGTTTCAAAGTTATTTACGTAAAAGTCTAACTGTGCCGAACAATAAGACATCGGTCGGTATCTGCTGACCTTGATGACGGATATATTTTGTGCTCACTCCACATGCAAACCCGCGACAAATATAGTGATTGCGTTCACGAAAAGTTGCCCTGTCACCGTGCTTACCAAAAATATTGCACTTGGCACTGAATGAAACGGCGTTAACTCTTTGAACTTTGGCCAAGTTGTTCCTCCTTACGTTGGCGGCGTGTGTATGTATATCGGTGTGTTATCAACGGTGATATTATTACTTGCGGAGATACAGGTTCGAGTGGCGATAACGCGTCACGCTCGAATTCCTGGCATCGTCACTTGTTCGTGCCTGTGTCACTGACATTTGGATGGGTTTGCACGGTGGGTGTACGTTTATTACTCGATTATATGTATGAATATAGGTACTCATATATGTATGCCTTCAACCCTTTTTATGTCCCACTACTGGGCACGGGTCTCTCCCCACAACCGGGGAACCATATATGTATACCAAAGACAATTTAATTTTCTTTGATACTAATTTCGGCCCGTCCTCGTCTGCACGGATTTCAGATTTCGTTCAGAGAAAAGAACAAACCTTGTTGGCACATTAAAATTACAAACGCAACTTGCGAACCCATTTTGATGAAAAAAGTACCTACGTAATGTAGTTCACAATCTTTATGTCACATAATTCTTCGTGTCATTTGATCACATTATTCTATTGTAAAATTTAAGCATTGATTTATTCCAGTTCTTATAAATATGTAACAGCATGTAAAAGGCGGACATCTTTCGGCTGTTGGCCAAGAGAATTCTTTTTATACGTTCAATCATAATAATTTCAAATATTTTTATAACTGACATGTAACGGACGTAGAATATTGTTTCCAGATATTGCGAGCCAAGCAAAGGCTTACTATAATAAATATTCTATTGTATTGGAAGCATAAGTTTAATATTTATTCCTATTTAATGCTTCGTAAATTATACGCGTGCAGTTTATTACTAGCTTTCTCATTTCTTAGCCAAGTTGCTGCTAACACCATGAAATGCTGTAGTTATTCATCATTTAAAAAATTCTAGATGTAATCTTCAAACCTTTTAACCGTAGAAGGAAAGCGAAGATACTTTGACTTGAAACGAGTAAGAACCTAATGCAAAGAGAACCCTACCGTCATTTTCGATTTCCTTCACTGAAGCCGATAGAATGTTCTAATTTTTCCCACCAACCCAGTTTTTACCGAGGTTAGCAGATCGGAATTGGAAGAGAAACGAATCGAATCCATCTTGTGAGCCAGTTAAGCATCTTGCACACGACGTTAGTGACGTTACTACTACTACTACTCGCGTCTGCCTCTCGTGTGGGGCTTCCCGCGCATCTACAGACGACTTTATTAGTAGGTACTTACGCCAGCGTCCAATGTTTAAAGCGCATTCTATGCTACCAGTTGAAACGTTACAGAACTGAACTGACCAGTTGATTAAATAGTGCGTAACAGCTTGCACGTGAAGTGTTAATTTTGCATAGTGGCTAGCTCATTTACTATTTAATAAAGATCGCGACGAATTGAGAAAATTTCCTTCGAAAAAAAAGTCGATTAACAATTAGACATAGAATTAGTAGTACATAGGTATTACGCTATGGTTACTACGCATCGGGTGCAAGCCGCTTTAGAGAGAGCGACGTGGCGGGCGGGCGGCCGGTGATCCGAGAGCCGTCACTCGACCTCCGCGAAGGCCGAACCCGGCTCTTATTGATTTTTTATGCGCATTGTCCGCCCGTAGTTGTTCCTATTGCCACCGATGCCACACAGCCAACTCTCTATCTATAGTGTCTATAGTAGCGCCCTTGTGGCCCCCAATGTTGATTCACGCCGTCTTTGCGGCGAATTTGGTTTCTTTCGTGAATGTTCTTCATTTTTACGCAATTCTTTTGCAAGACGTCATATTATGTGTATTATTTTGTGTTTATTGCTATAATGTCATTGAAAGTATGTTCGACCCATTATTTCCGTTTCTGTTTATAGATTTCTTTTATCCAGTTATCATCTTGTGTTTTATTCTTTTCAAACAAAACAGCCTAAATACATATTTGCCAGAGTTTGTTACGATACGATTGTTTCAATTATTAGGGCGTGCGCTGTTAATGGTTATAAGTACGCTGTTAATGTTTATAATTGTAAGTAAAATTCAATGATTTCATTTGACTGTCATAAATCACAAGTAGGCCTTGTTTCTTTTACATAATATGCGTTGGAAGTTAAATGGGTTTTGGGGAACTTTGTTAGTTTGCTCGGCTACCCGGAGCCATCCCGGTGACATGTTTATGGCATGTTAATAATTAATGTTCTTATTTGTTCTAGGTCACCCTCGGCGTACGTAGTCCGGACTTTGAGTAAGTTTTTATAGTGTTTATGCTTAGATTCTTTTTAATGCATTCGTTTAAGTTTCATTAAGTTAAAAACAATATATTATTTTATTAATATACTTACATGTGATAAGTGTTAAGATGAATCTTAATACGTTTTTGATTTTATAATACTCACAATATCCTTTGGTTTCGGGAATGCTTATCCAACTAATTAAATTTGCGCCAAAGAATATATCCAAGACGCCAGTTTTAAAGAAGTATGCACCCAAAAATCTAATTTGAGATATCTTGGAACTGTTTTCGGAATTTTGGCGCAGGAATTTGCTGTATGTAGTTCGTACTTATCACGCAGCTTCGGGCGTCAACGTACACTACACACATGGTAGCCGCCACAATGTCGTGACGCAGACGACGACGCATCGCCCTCTTGTCACATGTCTTGGCGATTCATCTTTGTTCAGATGAGTTATGCGCTGTGTCCCGACAGTCCGCTAGATGAACGCTAACCGCGCTACAAATCATCACTCTGCTAACTCACTCCGCAAGATATCGCCCTCCCCTCTCCCCTCCTGCTTGCCCTTCCGAGCACAGCGATGTCTTACCGCTAATTCCCACCCCGATATGGATACTCTCACCGGCCGTAAGCCAATCTCGCTCGAACGCCGCAATGACGTAAACGCTAAAATTGCGCGCCTTGCGTCGCAGTTGAAATAACATTGGGCCGTTTGAGCGCACATACGATTATTAAACGTATATCTGTTAATAATAATTGCGATTGTCTGGTAGTACGTGCGCGGCGAATTATGGCGCAGTTGCCGGGCGGCACTCCCGCCCGCCGACCCTTTCCCCCCTCGGCACTCTATCTGCGGCCAGCGGCGCATCTTGAGACGAAATGGCATTCGGCATCGTTTCGTGACGGCTGAATGGGTGCCCGGTTTATGCTTGCGTGTGTGCGAAACGTATTTGCGATAACGCGTATGGCGTTGCCTACACTACGGAGAAGCCACTAAGATTGGAGCGGCTTACATTTTGTATCAGAACTATTATTGACCACCAGTGTTGCCGCTTGACCTGCCATTTAATACATATTTCTACAAATATTTTTCAAACACAAATCAGGCTTTGTTTTTTGGGTCCTAGCGCTTGTATGATTTCTTATATCTCAGTATATTTTTACAATTTTTACAATCGATATTTAAAATCGTGACTTATTGTTCTACAATTAAAATGGCACACGGTATTTTAAGCTATACTTGTCGAGGATCCGTTCTTCAATACGCTAACGACGACTGCGAGCGGTTAATATGCCGCTAGATGTTAAGTAAGAGCTTATTAGCGGTCTATATTTACCGCGTATATTATTAAGGCCGCTTCAATCTTAATACCTACTCCGTTGCCTTCACAACTACACGCTTCGCCGGGCGCGGACGCGTCTTTCCATGTCTCGGAAAAATGTCCACTCGCATGACGCCGCTCTCGGGCACGCATTAAATGTCACATTCATAAATAACTTTGCTTGGAGACGTCATAATCGTGTCCGCTTAGCCGGCGTGCCGAAGGGCCTAGCAACTTGTCCGCCGGCGGGTCTCCTATATAGAAATTGCTTAGTGAACGTGAATCCGGCCGGTTACGCTTCAGGTACCTATTCGATATTTATTGAACCCGAACCCAATACATAACGTGCCACTAATATAATATCGTATACCCACGAGTCTGAAAGCAAATTGGGCTATATTGAGATTTATAGCTGTCTTATGGTAAATTTGAGTTATATCCATCGTCAAACTTTTGTATGCGAACTATTGGTTCATTCCGCCTCTCTTCGCTTTGTTACATTGTTACTTAAATAGTAAAATACCTAAATGTTAGTGAGGTCATAGTTTTGAGAATACCTACAAGTCTTATCGTTGTCTGTTTTGATTCACTACGGTTACTCGGATAATGAATATCTTTTAGAAATTGCAGACTGCGCTCTGTTCAGTGCACTGAAAGAATTCCGTAATTTCCACGGTCTTCGTTCTTAGAACGCTTTTATGGTCCATCGCTTTACTTTGTCAGAACAAATTAAACTTTGTGCAACTCTTAAAAATTTTAATGTGAAGATGAATAAATGCTTTATGTAATATTCTTTTTGTACCTAGACGATTTGAAAATATTGGCAAATTCTTTTATAGCATAGTTTTTATAATGCCTCTGATAAGTCTGGCAAAATACAATCAAATTACATAATAGTTATAAGAATCGCCTTATCAATTGCATTTAGTTCATTTACTGTAGTGTACATAATCTTGTTGATCTTATGTTGTTATTAAAACTTTATTTTAAAGTGCTCAAAGTACCGCAAAATTGTAAACTTGTACTGCGTTTGTCAGAAAAATACCAAAGTTGTTGTACAAAGTAGAATACCTAACAAAAATAGCACAATTCATAAATAATAATTAATCGATTAAATAAATATTTGGAAAACGTAGTAATAGTGTGTCAACCGTCACGCTTTTCACGTACTTATAAAAACCGGACATTACCAAAATGTAATACGTCAAAACATCTGAATGACGCACGTATGCGTGGTATTAAAAAAACCCATGAAGCGTAATATTTGCTTAGTTTTCTATAAAATGATCTTTAGTCACTTTTTATAAGTACCGCATTATTAGAAAGAAAGAAAAACAATTATTTATCGAGAAAGCTGCTGAGTATACATATATTTAAACTAATCAACATATTTAATTATGTACATATTTTAAATAATTATGTGTACCTATACTTGAATAACTTATCGTGAGTAAAATACTGTAATATAATATTATTCTGATGTACATTACCTATTAAGAAAGTAATGAATGTGATATGAACCAATCAATGAATAAAATCCAGGAAGTACCAATTTAAATATTCTATTTCCATAGACAGACTGCGCTAGATTGACTTGGTCCATAAGGACGCGTCATCGGTATTTATAAGGGGACATAAAACCGGTAATCTATTGGAAACTACGTCCCCATGAAACTGTTGTTAACTTAACGTAACAATTTTACGAGATTTACTTACACTGCGTAAATGCGACCCGATCAGTATTCATTAATGCTAATATACAAATCGAGGCCGCTATGAGACTATTTCGCTGGCTCTTGTGATAATTTCACGTACGTAACGCGTGCGTCGAGTATGCGAAATAGGGGTTTAATTAATTATGGTAATGTCGACACAACTGTTATGCACCGAGCGTACACACTCAGACAAGTATATATATATGCAGATTTAAACGTAGATTTTATTATGGAGTGGCTGTTAAATCGTCGTCGTTTACAGGCTACCATTTGAAGTACCTATAGCATTTTTATGATTTGTGTTTATGTATATTTTAAATGTGTTCTTTATATGATTATCTAAACTAATTTAGTTAGAGTCGACTAAACGTAGTCGGAAATGTTAATAGGTATTAGTTATTTGCACAATGTATTTCGTAACCTATACTCAAAGATTAGTGACAAGGTCGCGATAAGAAGCTTGACGAAGTACATGTTTTAAACTGTATTTCTTTTTTTTTATAAAAAACACATTTACAGCCCTATACTAGGATTTCCTGTGACGTGGGTGCCATGGACACATACGAAGACAATTACACAAACACCCAGACAGAGAACAGGAAACTAAACTCATCATTTAAATTTCGACCTCGCCGGGGATCAAACCCAGGACCCTTGAATACGGTACTGGCATGGTAACCACTACACCACACGGGTCGTGAAACGTTTATGTAATAAACAAGATCCATCATTATCAGGATCTCCAACAATTCGCACGTTCGTGTCGTTTTTCGGTTGAATGGTAAAGCTATATAGTATAATAAAAATCATCAGCATTTTTCCGTTAGCTTTATAGGTACGTTGTCGGTACCACGACGCGCAGTCGCGCACTCTCACGACGGCCGGTCCCCTACGTGATCTCCGGCGACGCACGCAGACTTGGTAATGGCTTACACGGGTTCCACGTGATAGCCCCAACATTTGCCTCTGGGTTCAATCTGGCCCATATTGTTGGTCATATTCCCAATGTTAGCGATATTATCAAATATTTATGTGTTAATAGTACTCGAAATATTGGCTCTAAAATAACTCAATCGCAATGTCTATCGTAGCGTAAAAGTACGTCCATTTCGAAATTTCTCCAACTTGTCCAGTGTCGTTTAGTCAAGTGCGTTTCCGCTTCTTTCCAACAGTAACCACCTGACTTAAGTATGGTTAAGTTGTACAGTAACATGTCATCAAAAGTGAATAAAACTTTTTTCTCTACTGTCTTATTTTGGCCCCTTATTTTCGCGAAAGTTTTTAATCTTCTTATATCATAAAAATGTAATGTTTCTTAGCATTTTCTTTCCAGTTTAATAAATATAACACCGTTAGTGTACAAGACACCTAACCGGTCGGGCTGGTGCGGTGTTTCGCAAGAATCGCACGGCGCCGGCATTGTATTGGTATGCGCGAGTCGATAACTCCAGCAAGGACGACGGAATTTGACGTCGTGTGTGTGCCGGCGCGGTGATGGCGTCCGGTGTGATTGCGAAGAAAAGTTTGCTACGGGAAACAATGTGCTCACCGTGGGGGCAATTGCTGAGAATTGGTCGCGCACTATTGACTTTTAATTATACCAACTATAGAATATAACCACTGGGCTATCTCCGCCATTATCAAAATGTGTCAATTAATTGAATTTGCCAACCCGTCATTGAGTGATGGGGCGGTCTAAGATAGGTTCTTGAAATTGAGTACAAAAGTCAAAAAGTACCGCAATTTGGCGAGCGTTTTACTTTTCAAAAAGAAATAATGTTATTTATTGTATATGTATATTATTGTATATACGCATTTTATCTTATACGACTGATAAGTCGTCGCTACACAGTTTATCTGGCAAACAAGATACCACTCGTGACGTAACTTTAATGTACACAGAGCACTCACTCGTATGAAGATACTTAGGTACATATATACATTATGTATGTACACGAAAAGACACCTGACTTTTATACACGACCGCTTCTGCACTCCAATCCGGTTATCGAGAGTATTTCATTTGAATAATACAGTTCTTATACACGACGTACGAACGCGGCGTTATGTTATGACGAACATATTGTTATGTATGTAGGGTGAGAACCGTCGCGCCCTCACGCTTCGATTCACGCGGTGTTGGATTCCCTTATTCCCTCTACACATAGCCACACGTTAGTATAGAGGGATGTGCGGTAAACAGGAAAACGTTAGAGGCTTCGCCGACGACCTTCGACTCCGCGTTGGATGCCATGCTACATTAATCTTTAATTTCGTATTCGTTAGTGCGAATATTGAAAAACACGTATTTCTTTGAAGTTGTTTTGGTTGGTAAACTGTTTTACGAATATTCGAAAATTAATGTCATGAACAAACAAAGAGGGCGCTCGCTTTTTGTTGTTTTTTGTCAATTTTGTTTTTGTATTTTTAACCATCCGATTTTAGATAAGAGTTGCCGCATCAATTCCGGGAAACGTGAGGTAATGAATATTAACATATTATTAAACGATTTAGGATCGTACACAGCACTGTAATCCTATTTTTTTTCACACTCATCGCACGTGGGTCACGTGCTACGAGTCATTATCCACTAGCTGCTTGGCAGTGGAAATGAGGTCTAAAACTGCAAATGTAGCTGCTGTAAACGGAAAAATACGTCCTGTCATGAATCAGACAGTGTATTTGAACTGAAACAAGCTATTTTGTTAAAAGTCATCCACGCGCCGCCGTAAAGTTTTCCTGTTGTTTATTTACGGCGAAATCACTAACGTACATAATAACTTTTTTTACATAGTTTTAAAACAAGGTGGACGCTTGCTTGTTTCCAAGTATTTAAGAATTTAATAAGGTTGATGTTTTAAATGTATGCGTTGGAGCTTCTTTTTTCTATCTCATTCAAATTTTTCTTAATACATAATTTCTTCTTATGAGCATTTGCCAACTATATTATGTAGGTTCGTATTTTGTGTTGTAATGTGATAAAACATTTTGATGCTGATTCGTAAATGTCACACATTACAAATTAAGTTCTCTCTATCAGTTCCGTGTAATTAAGCGTTTATTTTACTCATCAGCAACCCCTTATTGTCTCACTGCTACTGTAATGTAATTATTTGCGTCCCTTGACAAGCATACAATACTGTATACTAGCTTACTTGATTCTACGTAATTTGTGACTTGCCCGCTCAAGGCCCCACATAATAAACATGATTATTTAACACTCACCACTATTGAAGAAACAGCATTATAATATCAATAATCTTCAAAGGGATCTTTATCTACATCCTGTAACTGCAGGCTGTGACTTGAACTAAATCTACAATAATATTATACAGTACTTAAACTTAAAATATCCAGGAACTACGAAAGTTTGTTCTCGTCGGAGTTGGTAGGTTGATTTACGTCCACGTGCAAACTAACTAAATAATATCCCAACTGCAGTTTTGTAACGAGATTTACTTTTGTTCGTATGTGTTTCGTGAATAGTTAGCGCAAACTTTTGTTGTATGTTATCCCGCGTCAAATTGTTAATGTGCAGCGCTGTTTATAATGTTTGTTGTATTTAATGACACGCTTATGTTAGCTTCACCTATGCATGTATGTAACGGGAACTTTTATCGTGATTTTCACTTACTTCGACACGTTTTTTTTTTATCGATCAGTTGGCTTAACATCAGTTAAGTAGTCACTGTTAACACTCAAACCAAATAACTAACCTCAAAACCAACTAACCTCAAATTAGAGAGCAGTCCCATCGTGCTCCTCATGAGGACATTTTCCATGAATTTTGCACTTCCCATTGGTGTTCAAAATACGGGTAGCTATGAAACTATTTCCCATGGGGGTTTACAAACTGCACAAAATAAAAGTCACAATGCATATATCGGTTCTCGTTCAATACCTGGTTCGAAACTACGCAAATAAAAGCGAAATATCGTGTCGTGATTGACGGACCTAGATTGAAACGTAACGTAACCCCGACGACATTTTGAGGTTTTAAGAAAGAGGTAAAAGTTACAATACGTCACAGACTTTACTTACTTTGTTATGTCTTATACTTTTCATGTACGAACTGGACATTTTTGTACGCCTCGTGAATTCTAAATGGTTAAAATTCGTAATCTACCCACTTATTAGTGATTTCGTTCTTATGAAAGATAGGGGTTTGAGAGAATTGGCGCGCGTACTATATTATTTGACCATTAATTCATTCGTAAGCAAACTGCGGTATAAGCTCTTGTGGCGGTTACTTTTTAGCTCAATTTTTTTTTACACTAATTCGAGTTTACTCAAAGCGAGTTATTTCGCCACAAAACAGTGCCTATTTAATTGTGCCAGATTTTTAACTATTCCGCTAGCAATTTGAACAAAAACACTGGAGCCCCGGGCGGTACAAAGCCCGGTTTTCCACATAAAGGATTTCATACGAACGAAATTCTGAGTTTTAAAAAACTGATAGGTACGCTTTGTGTCCGGATTGCAGGATCTAACGCGGCGAATGGATTGTGTGGTTGCTTGTTATTCTTTTTTCGCTTTTGGTTATTGCATTTCTCTATCGCTTGTTCCCCTAAATCCGAAGATTTTGATACCGGAAAATAGGAAACTAACTTAGTGGTAATCGGAATGTTATTTTATTATATACAATATATACATATACTATTATATATTATATATTAAATGTGTAAGTCAACCAAAGGAAAGAAAGAACCTTATTTATAATTTCATCATTATTGCGTGGGAAGAGTTCCTGAGTTAGATTACTTGTGACTCATTATTTTTTGCCGGCCTAATTAATGATTCGTTCATCCGTGCGATATCTCGTTAGACGTTGTTTCTATTGTCAGCAATACGTGGCGCGCTTGTACGCGCGGTTGGGCACGCGGGAGCAAAAACAGATGTAATTGTACATATGTATCGATCGGTGTATATTTCCGTTACGAGAAAATAAACGAGATTATGCTCATTTTATACATATACATCGGAATTCGACTGCAACTAAATGTTATATGTGAGTTCGCCACTGGCCTTTTTGATTGGTTGTTTCCATGAAATACATTAAGATTTTAAGTTTTTTTTTCATCATAAATATTTTTTTTCTTATCTGATGAACTTATACATACTTATTCGTGTATCTAGCCGTGGATATTAGAAAGATTAATGTGAATAGTGTGGTGACAGCATTTATTGCGCATAATATAATATCTATACGTCACGTGTCCATTAATCCTACTAATATTATAAATGCGAAAGTTTGTAAGTTTGTTTGTTTGTTACTCTTTCACGCAAAAACTGCTGAACC
>DWAV01002287.1:0-11442 GCA_018231305.1 Noctuana lactifera | reverse complement strand
TCACGAAGATGGTTGTTACTTTGTTTTTCAAAAAAGTAGTTATAGTGTTGGCCGACTGTAGGTTTCTCTGTGTCGTGGGTACCATGGACACATACAACACCCAGACTTCAAACAGAAATCTAACTTCATCATTTAAATTTCTGCCTCGCCGGAAATCGAATCCAGGACCCTTCGAATGGAGGACTGGTATGGTAACTACTACACTACACGGGGCGTCAAGTACCTATAATGTACATACATAATAATGTACATAGACTGTAAAATAAAAAAAAATCGTTGCGTAACCTATTAAGAGGGTGTATAAAGCAAATACTGTTTAGTTGACTTACTAAACTCGATTAATTCAGGCCTGTTTAGATTATTTTGTTAATTTAGGTCGCGGGCTCCACTATTATTGGATTTACTTGACAACAGGATACAGAATAAATCATCAACCAAGCGAGTAGTGGCCACCACAAATCATAATCCAAATATCATATTACAAAATTTATCCAATCCCGAACATTTGTGGTGGTCGAACGAGCGCCGATTCCGTGTGCTCACCACGAGTGGCAACGCTAGCGTGTATGTTGTATGTACGAGTAGATATTTACGAGTACTTGATTTCTGCAAAAGTAATATCATCGAGTCGACGGTTCCAGTGAAACGGACTCGCATAATACTTCGCTACGTAAAACTCTTTACAACTAGTAAAAGAAGGACTTTACTATCGACGACTCGTATAAGTATGTAGTGACGACCCGTGTCATTCAAATTTCTGTCACTAACCACTACACCAGTGGTTAGTGACAGAAATTTAAATGATGAATTTAGATTTCTATTACCGGTCTGGGTGTTTGTCCATGGCGCCCACGACACAGGGAAGTGTGGGGCGGTGAGTGTGAAGTGTTATTCATTTAATACTAACAATACTATATCAAAAACTGCTGCAACTTTGCAAGGGAATTCAAGTGAATTTAAGTGATTATTCACGTGCTCCTTTTTATTTTAACTTCGCCTCGCTGGTAATCGAACCAAGGAGTCTCCGAATGGCGGCCCGGCATAGTAACCACTACACCACACCGGTGTTCATTAAACAAACGAATAGCGTTTATACAAATTATTTTTACAAGTGTATCGTAGAGCGAATGACTCCAAGTCGTTTTGAAGTCGTGTGAAACGAACGTCTTGCCAATACGAGGAAACGACCGTCCAAACTGGCAGTTAAATGCCGAACCGAACTACGAGTAGCTACAATTTGGCGTAACTTTCCTTCCGAACTAGGACTCCTGATTTATTATTAACGGAGCAGTCCCCGTCCTGGCGTGCCTGTTAAATTACAGGGCGATTCCTCGATGTACATACTCTGTAATTTCGTTGCATGTCTAGTCCAGTTTTAAATGTACATTGGGCGGCCAGACCGCAGACGTTTCGTGGTATTTTCAGGTTCAAGCGGAAGTCAGCTCTATTACTTTTAAATTGAAGTAGAATTTTGATTGGGTTCGGTACACACAATAGTTTGTTATGCGTAATAACACGGAGCGGCTCTAATGCCGCACATCCGCAGGGTTCGCGGACGTGAGTGTTTACACAGCGGCCCACCGGGGGCGCTGAGGTGCCGCACTAAAAACTAATGGTAAACTCACATGCATACGTAAAAACACGCCTCAATCCCGAGTAAGGTGTGGCCGCCGGAATCCAAATTGAGTTTCGAGTTCTAGCAAACGAGCTTTTAAATTTTAATTAAGTACTTATAGCTCAGTGGCGCAGTGAATACCTAGTTAAAAGTTAACTTTACGATAAGATTCTTGAGGGATTTTAATAGTTAAATTCATTAGCAATCACATTGTTTTGTCCGCGACCCTGCGCCCGTCAATTATACCTCTCCTTCCACTAAGGATCGTCCTTTTGAAACATTTAAATTTTGTCGCGAACAATCTCAACGATATTTATGTGTACGTATTTAATGAATTGCATTTAATGGTTCTTATGTATGTAGAGAAAAGAAAGAATTATTTATTTCGTCACACAACAAATTACAACAAAGGTATGTCGATTTCTTTATAAATATACCTACTCGTAATGTATTTGTAAGTACTTACCCCGTCTTCTCAGCGCCACCACAGCTTGACTTTGTTTAAGGTTTTACAACACTACACAACACTCGCGGTTGTAAGACACACTTAACTTTGCACTTTCGGGATATAAACCACGATTCTTTAGCTTTTCGGAGCTCCCGATATTTCGGTGCAGTTAAATGCACAATGTTCACGGGTAGACTGAAGATTGCGGCCGGATGACAATTGTATGGCAAATAAAACGATCTACCCTCATTCTGACTCTTTTCCTACGACTACTACTGTTTGTCGAACTCGAACTTAAGTCACGTCAAAACGTGTCACTTAAGTCAAAACAACTTGTTACGTCACCAAAAGTTGATAATAAACCCAAACACAGTGTTTCAGTTAGTGAAAGATAGAACAAGAAAATATTTTGTAACGCTCAGTATAGCCAAGGGCCCCCCCTTATCTGTAGCCGAGTTCTAGCGAACATTTACCGAATTTACCTAATTTATTTTGATTATAGTAAGAATTATGCACATATCTGAGTGGCGATCATTACAGCCCACATAAATTATGCATTTGTATAAAAGGGTGAACGGGTCGTATTTGTGAGGCTAATGCTACGAGCTGTGTTGCTACTGTTACGACAAACAATACTGGTTTTATGTATGTTAAGTAGATATTCAAAAGAAATACTGTCGTCTTTCCTACAGAGAGACTTGGAATTAGAAAATTTCGAAAAAGTGTCTGGCCTCGGAATTTTTATTAACCTATTTATTGCTAGCAAACGTGTTAAATTACAGCAGATCTTAACTAAATATTGCGTGCAGACAACCCGTTTAGAGCAAGGCGAGTGACATTAGTAGGTGCAAACAGTCGTTTTAATTAATTAATGCATACAAGTAAAATTAATTCCTGTAAATAATGCCAAATTTTTTATTTGTTTAATTAATGTATGTACATTATACAATGTATAACATTTTTGTATGTCATTTTTATTTATTTCAATTTCAATTTCAAGTACTTTATTCTAGTAGGTACTTCAGCTCGGTCAGAAATATGATTATAAGTTATGTTATTATAATATAACTTATTATAATAACAGTAATAACATAATATTAATTTATTATATATTATAGTCACTGTGAGTTTTTAAAATTGCTTTAATTAATTATATCCATGTTCGATAAAATTCATTGATTTAATAAGTAGGTAGGTTATAGTTAGTTAATAAGTTTCTGAGATTCATTATAAATTGCGTGTCATTACAAATATGTGTCAAAAAAAAATGTAAGGGTTACTTGCACCATAATTAAGCTATATTTCAAAGCCATTTACGTCATCCACGACTTAAGCTAGCTTCAAATGCATCGTGACAAAAAGACGTATTCAAACGGAAGCCTATTATATTGAAAAGAACTACCGAACCACTTGACGTCCATTGTTCGTCATTAACAAAGGATATTGTAAAGTTTAATAATATATTCTGTAAACAGGGGGTACACTTTGAGCGGCTGTCGTAGTGCCAACTATCAGCTGTGACGACGCTCAGTTTAGGATACTAAAATAATATTATGTAGGTATTTATTTGCATTATTGTGGCTACACTGAAGTTGGAAATTTTGCTTACTAAAGTAACTTAACCTATTAAAGTTTTTATGTACTTAAGTAAGCTACTTAAGTACCTACATCAAAACTATAAAAATTAAAATGTTTTTAAGGGGCCGTTAGTTAATAATCATTTGTTTTCTTGATAAATTACTCGAAATTAGCTATTTTCAAGGGACTTCAACAAAGGATGAGGTTCCAAAATTCGATTTTGATTTTGAGATTTTATTTGATAGCTTCTGCTTTCCGTTTGATCCCATTTCAATTTGGTCCAGTTTGTTTTCGTAACGCGAGTTATAATTATAAATCCTTCAACTAATTAATATTAATATTCTAAAGAATTGTCACTTGTTTCAGTGTGGTGCTGTTTTGTCACTTCAGTATATTTTTGTCGCGTACTCGGCTATCGACGTTGCTGAAACACGCCTAATACCATGGACGGACAGCTTTCTTTCTTGAAAGATATGCATATTGCGCATATTTACAAATAATGAATACGATGCAATAAAGTGCTTTAAGAATTATAATTATAGCCGACAATTACTCAGTCACAGTGCTGTTTCTGAAGTCGGTTTAACAGTATGAATTAAAACATTCCGTGAAAGTCGTAAACATGGCTCTCTGTGCCGAATAAAGAGTTAACTTAAACGTTATTCAGACCTCCTACAGTGTAAGCTTGTACTACTTAATGATACAGAACCACAGCACTACAATATCACGAAATATTTGGTATACATTGCTGGTTTTCCTATGCAGTATCAAAAATCCTTGATCATAGTCATCAATGTACATCGTTTGTATCGATTGGATGGTGTTAGTTTAATTTTAACAATATGTACCTAAGATTTAGTGCTTAATTGTTACCTCCGAGTCAAAGCCAGTAACTAAATAGCCTCATTTGGGCTTTCGAAGCGAGTTGTTGTACGAAGCAAGTTACTGTTTGTTCGTGTTCATGGTATGAATGCTATCTGCTTTGAATTTCAAAAGATCCATTTGGCGTATTGAGTCTTTGAGGCAAGTTTGGGGTTCTGTATATTTATGTACGAACTAATATAGCTGAAACCTTTCATTAGAACTGCTTTGCTATTACCGGAGGTTTAAAGGCAGCTATATATTTCCAGTGAATGGACGTTGGTAAAGTTTGTAAACACGGCATGCCTTTACCGGGTACGATATGTATTTTAACACGATAGCTATCTGGACTGTTTCAAAGTCGCATCTCAGTGGATCGGTAAATATTTTGTTCTAGTAACGACTCATAACAAATGAAAAAGGCAAAAGGTAATATACATAGTGCGGATAGTACGATAGTACCTACTTACCGAGTACTACCGATGTACATCATGATTTCTTTCTTCTGTAGTTAATTAGTCAAGAACAATAAAAAAGTATTCCCCTTAATCAGAAACTAAGACACGTTAATGGACGAATTTTTAGATATACATAGTTCATTTGGCTATTAAGATTAAAGATCAATTACCCATTAACCTCTAGTGTACATTGTTATCTTATTAGAGTATCACATTTCTTAGTTAGGTACTATAATTCCGTATATTAATTAAATGTCAACTAATACTAAATATCATGTATTCAGTTGGTTACAGTTTAAGAATACAATTTAGTTAAAAGGACCGCGTGCGGTTTAATCTAACCCCAAGCTTTATCCGTAAATACGGGCTGTAAATACTCTCGCCTTGTCCTAATTACCAGTATTTCAGGGACGCCTTGGACTTAGTACGATTAATATCGCATGATTAATATCGTATCGCGGAATATGTCACTCCCGTACCTACTCATCAACGGTGGATTTATTCAGGGGGGTCAAACAGAACCGTTAATCATGATTGAAACATTTGTGTTATCCACTGGATCATTAATAAACAGTTGAACACGTTCTCAAATATACAATGATAAACTACAAAACTTGATAATGTATTACTAGAATCAAACAGAAATGGCTCAGAAAACACGACACACCCAATACAATAAATGATACAGACTTATCATTTAACAAGTAGCGAACGTTGAAAACACGCACGTGAGCCACGTTATGGTAATGAGTCGCTACAGTCTACAGACACCTTTATTTAACTCTAACACTGACCAAACTACAAGTTTTGCCAACGTAATTCTGTCGGTTCTCATTGCCTTCCAAATGCAGAAGGACTCTGCTCGGATATCCCAAACTTTAAATAGAGACTATAAATACGGCGCCAGCCTTGCCCTATTTGCTATCAACATTTCAGGGTCGCTATTTATAGCCGTACGAGTAGTTAACAATAAAGTTATAAAGGCAATCTTTTTGGCAGTATTTAATGTTTATGCCCTGAATGTTTCATTTAAATGTTGTTATTATATCGTGCTACTATGCTCTTGACGGCCTGTATGGTGTAGTGGTTAGCAGCTGTTAAACCCTTGAAAGGGCTCAAATTCCGTTCCCAGTGGGGTAGAAGATAAGATTCTGGTATTAGATTTCTGTTTCTGGTTTGAGTGTTACTAAGTATTAGTATTATTTAAGTATATTAACTACAGTTACTTTCCTATTAAGTACGTTAAAAAAATGTCAACCAGTATCAGCAAGCCTTAAATATCTTATCTTTTGAATGAACGCTAATAAATTCTTACGATACTGCTGAAAATTACAGGTTGGATCTGAAGTTAAATAGGAAAGTGGAGAAGATATAATCTTGAACGTTAATGTTGCAGAAGGCGAGGACGGCGGACGGGGACGCAACAAAGTTGTGCAGTTTCAAGAACTACGAGTACCTACTTCAAAGGAACGAGTCCGCATGGCATTGCTGCTCACGGAGCCACGACGCACTAGGATGACCACCATCACTAGGTATCGCATGAGAGTATTCCCTGAAAAACACTATCGAAACTCGTACAGTATAGTATCGAAGGAGAGAGCAGAAAACGCTGGAGAATGTTCACAAAATGCATTACTTTACTAACACAGGGACTACAGTTATCTTGACACAATTTGATAACTCAGTTCGGACTTCTACAATTAATTATATCCTTCTTTGAGTAAATTTATTAAACTATTTCAACACCAAATATTGAGTAAAAGTTGAGTTTATATAATATTAAGTGATCACGAAGCGGAACAACGTCACGGAAAGCGCCGCAGCGGTTAAAGTTTCTACTACTACAACTAGGAGTCAAGTTACTTATAAAAAAATAACAAAAACCAATTATATTGTTACGAAATCGAAGGTGGGTTTTAAAACTCAATATATCTTAAATCCATCAATGTGTCAACACTGGGCACAAGTGTCCTCCCAAATAAAAGAAGGGATAAGCCGCTGTTCTGAAACGCAATATTAAAATGTTTGCCCATCAAGTTACGTTGTTTAGTGACATATAATCAGGCAGTTCAGTAATGAACTAACATGCCATATTTTATTACAGCTAAATACTCATATTTAACACTATCTAATTTATTTTCGCTACGCAAAACAAAATAAATACTTGCTTTAAATAGTATTTTATAAATCACAGATATATTAATATTGTAAATGGGATGAGACTAACAATACAAGCTTGCATAAAATGTTGTAATCAAATCTACGGGTTTGGGTTTTACCGTCCATTAACAAAATGAAATAAAATAATATTATATTGCTATTGGTATTTCCAAACGCAATAGTCACAGAAAGTGCTTTAATTTTAATAGTAGAACTGACTCAGTTCGCCCAGGGAGGTGCCACTGCTGCGCTCAGAGGCCGCCGTGTAGCAAGTTTTCAACTTCTAATTTTTTAGACAAAAGGCCAGGAATGTCCGACAAAGCTATAAAGATTGGCAACTGTAGCCTGGAGCGAGGTTTGGTTATGCATTCAATGAATTTATGGATACGCGCATGCCAATATCCTGCCATATATTGACGTCTATATACGCATATGTGTAATGTGTATCGAATATCGAGTGCCGTGCAAAAACGTTACAGCACTCGTAATTACCGTAGCGTCGGAAATGATAGATAGAAACGTAATACTTTGAATATGGCCTCATTTTATATTGTATGTGTACAGTGTCTGACGGCTACTTTCATAGTTTCAGATATTCTTTTACCAAAAACTTACAATGCTGATTCTTAGATTTTCTGATATTTCTGTTATTTTGTGATGCATAAGCCTTATTTCACGGAGGGTTATAAGGGTGGTGGTGGTACCTAAATGTAAGAACTGTAAGTATATGTATAAGTTCTATCCCTAACTACAAAATATTAAAATGTGAAAGTTAAATATTTGGATGTTTGATGTTCAAAAATTACAAACGTCTTAATGAAAGGATGAAATTTGTCATACAAATAGTTATAATCTGGATTAACATTATGTAGAATAGTTTGATCCCTACGCAGACGATGTCGCAGGCAGTAGCTAGTAAGCAACTAGCTAGTTCGTGTGTGTGTGTGTGTGTGTTGCCGGACAAAGGGCTAATACTTATTTGCACATGTTAATACTGCCACGGTTATGGGGAGTGGTTGAATACATAATTTATCGGATCGGCGCGTTGCGATATGCTGTTTGTTCAACTGATTGAACTGCTGGATGGAGATTAGGTGTGTTTGCCAACAGACGCCTGATAAGCGTAGTCTGGTAGTAAGTAGCAATCCTTCTAAACATTCTTGTTAGCTTCGAGTAACGTTCATGAGAAATAGAAATCTTTCAAGAAGTTTCCGAAAATGTGACATCACATTTGGTAAATGTGATGTATCACATTTTCTTAAAATAAAAATTATAACAATATTATGCATTTATGAACCTAGTTGAATTTAGGACGAGAAGATTGAATATTCTTTTGTTTGTTAACAGAAATGAGATTTAGGAGGCGATAACAATTCTGACACGTTTATTCGTGCCACGTGATAGATTCGTATCGTGATGCATGTTTTGCGTTTGTTATCCAAGTAAGATAAGCAACACTTCTTTTATGACGGCCATTTTAGTATTTTCTGTTGTTTTGTTTACCTATCTGTGACATACCAAATATTTGTAGGCACTACGGCATGTGTAGCATCGATATAATCCAAAATAGCTTTCGTAATTTATGGTTCAAGAAAAAATAAAGCAAGTTACTTATATTCAGTACAAAACTATTAACATGGCTACAATATACGATATCAAGTCCACGTACAATGTATCATGTCATCTCCGCGAGCCTTAGTCACGAATTGAAGACGTGACTTACAAATGGATTTACTTTCCACATAAAAGGAGTCAAAGGAGATGGTTTCTATAAACTTTTCTTCAATGCTGTATTAAAAGAGGGAAAAAAATCAACATTTTCTTTAAATAAATTGATGATAAGTGGTGGATGGTCTGTTCTGAGACATTATACGTTAAACGAGTAGGTGTTTAAACTGGCCGATTTTTAAGACCCAATTCTTAAGTCCACGCGGATGAAGTCGGGGGGATAAGATATAGTAGCGACGTCAGACGCTTCGTAGAGAATTAAAATTATAGAAATGATTTCCAACGTGCTAAGTTGGTCATGAAACATGAAAGCCATTAAAATTTGTATAAATACGAGTAGAGACACTTTCTCGGAATGTTTTAACTCGCTCTACGTCACACCCACGTTGAGGTCGCCAGTATACTGTTGACTTTTGAACCTTTGGTTCGGAAATAATAATTCAATTATAATTTCTAAAACATACTATTAAAGCAATGAAAAGGTGTGCCCAGTAAGGTATATTTTTAGAAATTTACACACGAGATAAGTAATTGATTTTCTATGTGAATCTATTTGAGATCCTTTATTTGAAAGCTGTACTAATGGTACTGTGAGTATTAACTGCGCAAAACGAAATTCAAATCACTTGCGGCATGAATTGCCAACTCCGTGCTGTAAAAAGTTACATGTTAATAAGAAAACGAGCAATGTATAGGTAAATTAGCTTTGATCGCTACTAGGCAACAAAGTTGCGACCTGGCCGTACTGTACCAGTGGGCTATAATTTTCAGTAAGCTAAATGGTAAGGAAAAATACATATTATGCTGTATAAGGACGCATTTCATCGAATGGAACCGTTGAAACTTATACTAGACCAACTTTTAAGTTTCTAAACTAGGCACCTTCTCAGTTTTAAAGTACTTGGAAACATTCTGCGACATATTGGTGTGTAAATATTAAATACAAACAGTGAACGGAAATAATACAATGTGCCACAGGCCGAAGCCAGTCAGCACGTCGACTCGACTGAATGGATCGGGGGCTATAATTACCCACGCGACTCCACGCAACTTTATTGCCTCGTATTAATTTGTGTGAACTATCATTATTTATTTATTACCCGTTTTAGCAGTAACTTGTGGATAACATACCTTACACTTTGAATATTTTGAATGTTTAACGCCATAACCTCCATACATATACTCGTAGCTACGTAGTATATTTATAAAATTAAAAATAGGGAATTTCTGTCAAAGGACTCGCTCTTTCTATGTGGAGTCCGCTAGTCCGTAAAAATAGATGATCAAGCAGAGTAGGTAACGCACGAACACATACTACTATGACAAACAAGATTCCTTATCAAAACCGTGTGATTTCATAACGCGGTCAACACATAAACGTGGGTTAAAAACAAGCCACGCCACCAAAAGTATAATATAATATTATTATACAATACGTGCGACGCGCCAGTTGAGGAATTATGCGTGGTTATTGTGCGTGGAATTGAAAAATTATTAAGTGCGCCGCGTTACGCGTTTTTAATGTCATATTGCATAAGACCTCTGAAATACCTTTAGTCAATAGAATACACAATATCTTCGCTGCTTGTTTATATAAATATTGGATCTAACATAATTTACCAATAGTAGCATTATAGATGTTGTAATATCAGATGGATTTTATTGTTTGCTCAGTTCCAAGTGAAATGTTATCTCGTTGTATTTAACAAGTACGTTTTGAAGGATTTGGGTATCCCTAAAGGTAATATCGGTTACACTCACTCGGGGACCACCCACCGGGCTCAATGGCATGCTCTTTGCACCCGCCCGGGTGTGGGATCATCGATGCCTCTGACAGGCATTTTTAAGGCGCCATGTATTATGTGATAAATAAAGTGATATTCTGAGTTACGTCTATGAAATATGTACTAAGTTAATGAGGTGAAAACTTCACATATATGAAAGCACATATATAGTGCATCAGACGATTTTTGGTAGGAAAATCTTATAGATTGGCGTCAGCAATATGATAATGTTTAAAATGATCTGTATAAAAGAGTACCTACCTAAAGCCTACAGTACCTACAGTGAGTGAGTTGGACGCTTCTTGAATGGGTATTTGTGTGTTCGCGTTAGCTATACCTACTGTAGTTTGTGATTTAATTTGATTTATGTTTTATTTTGATCCAAAATGATGGATGAGAGAAATTATGCATGAGTGATGATCACGATACAAAAATGATAAGTTACACAGTGCGTACACACTATTTTTGTTTATAAAAGAATATTGCTGTAATATGGTACAGCGATGGTGTGAGGCTATGAGTGCGAGTGAGTATTTATATTTTTTATTATACTTACACCTTCAAAGGGTAATAATTTCAAGTATTCTTCCCGCATTTAATTCCCTCTCAAGAAATTGCAAAGTGGCAATAGGTGTAGGAATGTTTGCGCCCTTATGCGTTAGAATGCTAATTCCATAGGGGACCGACTAGGGCCCACGGACACTGTACGGGCACACGGTTTATTATAGTATAAAATCTATACTATAATAAGACTGTAGAAATATTTTTTCTGTACATTAAATATTTTTTCGAAATTTTTACTCGGGGGGG